>CABFVX010010776.1:0-12898 GCA_902151425.1 Timema shepardi | reverse complement strand
CGGCTTCGGGTTAAGTTTACCCCGGTAAAATACTGTTGTTTTTCCAGGGAAAATACTGATAATATTTCCGAAGAAATACCGCTGTTGTTCCCGGAGAAATACTGCTGTTATTCCAGGGGAAATACTGCTGCTATTCCAGGGCAAATACTGCTGCTATTCCAGGGTAAATACTGCTGCTATTCCAGGGTAAATACTGTTGTTATTCCAGGGGAATTACTGCTAATATTTCCGAGGAAATACCTCTGTTGTTCCCGGAGAAATGCTGCTATTAGTCCCAGGTAAATACTACTGTTATTCACAGGTAAATACTGCTGTTATTCCCGGAGAAATGCTGTTGTTAGTCCCAGGTAAATACTGCTGTTATTCACAGGTAAATACTGCTGTTATTAACAAGTAAATACTGTTGTTATTCCCGGAGAAATACTGATGTTAGTCCCAGGTAGATACTGCTGTTATTACAAGGGAAATACTAACGTTATTACCAAGGAAATACTGATGTTAGTCCCAGGTAGATACTGCTGTTATTCCCGGAGAAATACTGATGTTATTCTCAGGTAGATACTTCTGTTATTACAAGGGAAATACTGCTGATATTACCAGATAAATAGCTCTGCTGTCATTACCGGCTAAATACGGCTGATATTATTTTGTTTGTGGTTTGAACTAAATATATTAAACCGTTTCCGGTGTATCCCCAGTAACATACATAATTGTGATAAACCCCTTCTTAGAGTTCGGGGTTACAAGCAATGTAAAGTGTCCATCATAGCCTCCAGACTGATATTTTCACTAATACAATACTTTCTTTCTATGAGAAAGTAAGAAAATACTCCATTGTAATGAAAATAAACTTATGAGTTTATGTCGTCATGACAACGGACAGAATAAAAAGTGGAACTATTGCGACGTTTAAAAGACCCAGCTCTGACCACAAACCTGTTCGCAATCTGACTGGATGGTCGAGTTGGATCTCGCGATCACATGCTCGGTAATACCGTGGATAAATGTCGATAATTGTAATTGGTCAATAAAATGTTGTTACTCAACATAAGGTCGATAAATATCCGAGACAAGACCGTTACAATTATGTCGGGTTTACTTACACCAAGGAGGTTTTAAAAAAGTAGACACGTTCTGTAAAAACAACCTCTTTGGTCTACCTACACCAGTCGTCTCGAACTCAAAACAGTCCAAGGGCCAGATTCACACCCCGGACAGACACTCTCTCTCCTTTATCTAAACATGGAGATATTTAGGTACTAGAAACTATTAATATTTGTGAAACGAAATAATATACATTGTTGCATAAACACGGTGACCTGGCGGTCTAGGGGTAAGGTGTCGGACTTTTGTGTTGGAGGGGCCGGGGTTCAATCCTCGGTCCCGGCACAGATTTATCTGATTACCAAACCCTTCCTTCACCTCTGACAAGACATCTTGTGANCCGGCACAGATTTATCTGATTACCAAACCCTTCCTTCACCTCTGACAAGACATCTTGTGAATGTGGGGAATGCCAGGCCTCCACCGTGGTTCGGATTCCACGTTAAACTGTAGGTCCTCCATTTCATCTCACAATCACCCTACCATTACACATTAGCGTAAGTGCGTATAACCCGAACGGGTAGTAAGACGCGGTGCTAATAATAACAATAATAAAAGAATCGCGAAAACCCCTTTTTCTGTTTCGGGTGGTCATGATTTCAATATTTTTTACGATCACAATATTTCTCTCTCTGAGGTATCGAAAGAAAGAGAGAGTAAATATCGGGCCACAGCCTGTACAAACATGTTTGTTTAAATATATTCTATATATATATATTTTTTCAGATCGTCTTAATACCCGTCTGGATTATACACATTCTAATCACGCTAGTGGGTGATAAATGAGGAAGATATAATTATTTAGAAAAATGCAACAGCATTTAAGCTAAGAGAATGTGGAGAACATTTTAGGAAAAAACCACTCTCCTTAAATCCAGCTGGAATTCGAACCCTGACCACTACAAAACCAACAAAAAGGAATAATTTTTTCTTACCATAATGTCTTACTACCCGTTCGGGCTATACGCTTATGTACTAATTATGAAATGATTTTAAGGATTAAGAAGTTTATATTTAGAAGAAGTGTATCCACAATTGCGTGGAGGGACAGTGGAAACCCATTATGGGGAGAGCACCCTCAGTATATCTGACCGAGATTCGAACCTCGATCTCCCCGTAAGCGGCAGTCCAGTCTAACACGAGAGTAGCGCCTTAGGCCACGCGACCACCAAAGCAGGCCAAGTTGGAATAGAAGAGGCTGATATTTAACCCGCGTGCCCGCCGATGGAGTTCCATTACACACATTTTCAAAATATAACCCTTATCTAACCCGGGCCGGTGTACACGCTGTCTGAATGTCTGGCTCGCTCAAGACCGAAACCAGACTCCTCCTAGACTTGGTAACCACTCTGACCACGTGTCCACGGAAACCGACTCTGTAATAAAGGGGCGCTCATCTTTATCGATAAACATTCCTAGTGTCAATAGTGAACAACATTCCTAAGAATTAAGAGCGTTCATCATAGCAAGCCCAACTCGGCTCCCGGCTCGCGCGAGGTATTATGGGAGCAAAAGGGAAAATAAAATACCAAGATATGATATAAATGTGTGCAGGGCATTCGTATTTGAATGATTACCAGTGGCGGCTCGTAGCTAAAATTAGTGGGGGTGCCGCCTTTGTTTAAAAATTGTGTAAAAGGAAGAAGAAGAAAATTCAGGAACTCGAAAAAATCAAACTTTTTTACTTATTTTAACTTAAATTGTTACAGTTCAAGCTTGATCTATTCATTTAAAAATGAAATCCATTCTTCTTGTTTTAATTGGCGCAAAAAGTTGAATAATTTTCTCCTTGATCTCTGGATGACAATTGAGGAGATCTTTCTCCATTGAAAGTACTGCAAGCGCATTTAGTCTTTCTGTTAAATAAAAAAAACTAAAAAAATGAATCAAATAGAATAGCTGGAAGCAGAATAATAATATAATTCTAGACTCTTTTACACTTTATCACATTAGAGTAGAAAAAAAACTTCCTTCCACCATCACGCCAGAGCCGGCACTGCGAGAGCAACAGTGCTCTCTCTACCTTGCAGTTCCGCCTTCCTACCCACCCGCCTCTTAAATGCGCATGCGCACAACAGCCAAACACCACGTCGCAGGCACTGTGAAGCACACAGTTCTATACAAAGATTTTTGTATCTTTTCATAAATTGGGGGATGGCTACTGAAGTACAGACATTAAGCATAAGGAATATATATTTTACTACAAAAATAAAGAAAGAATTGAAGAAAAATGGACTCATTATATTAAATGTTATTGATAATATAAAGTGGAAATAGGGGGTGCTGCAGTTCCGCAGTGCCTATACACGAGCCGCCACGGATGATTACTCGACATTTTCCGCGGTGACGATGTAGGACAAAGCGACAAAGTTTCTTGTTAATAACTAAAGTGTGTCCCTGTTATAACAGAATGAAGATTTGTGGACAGTGCTTATCTGTGAAGCCATTCTAAAATGGTCAAAAACCGGTCTTCTTAACGCAGTTTTTATCCAAGTATAATTTAATATTTCAACAATGTTCAGTATTATGAGCTTCTACAAACTCTTTATCTCCATTATTATTTGATCAGAAATGATCCACGTGCAATAGTGTTGGTGTAACTGTACTATTTCTAGCCGACTGTACCACAGAGTTGATTGACTTGTGATGCACGCTCTTAAGAGAGAGATGTTTTTATTAAATGAACGACTTGATCCTTCTGTTGGGAGCTTCCTCCATCCATAGTCCATCGCCCTCGTCGGTGAGCACGCGGACTAAACATCAATCCCATCTACAGTAGCCCCGTGGCTTCTTTGGTGCTGACAGCTCACAGCTGACTTCTGACAGTCAACATTTAGGTATATACCTAAATGTTGACTGTCAGAAGTGACAGCTGCTAAACATATGTGTTTGCAGATCATATGGTTCGGCGTAGGGATACATAATTTGGTCTGGTAGCTTTTCAAAGCTTTTAGCTGTCAGCTGTCAGTCATCACCAAAGAAGCCATGGGGCTACTGTAGTACGGGTTAATTGTGACGGGGTGTTCAAGGTTAAGATACCGCCGGGCTGTAATGAGGCTTACTATACCCTAAATGCCCTAACACCCACACGTAAACGCGAGTACATTTCTTCCAATATTACACCTTACTCATCTATATACCGTTAGTGTCTTACCACTTGTTCAGATGATACACCCATGTACTAATTACACTAATGGGTTAGAGATGAGGAAGACTTAATTTAAAGAAAGTGCACCCGCATTCGTGTGGAGTGGAAGTCGAAGACCATTTGGGAAAAAAAACTTCCTCAGTACACCAGACCGGGATCAAACCCCAATTTCTCCGTCTTAGGCAGTCTAGTCCAACACGAGCTTAGCGCGTTAGAGCACGCGGCCACCGAAGTGGGTCCAGTGTAGTTATTAAAGCCCTATAACCAAGACGGGTATTAAAACGCAGTGCAAAAAAAACCATATATATTGACTGAACGTAGGGAGGTTCTGCTTTAACTTGACCATTTGGCGTTTCGTCTGTCCGGATGTTTGTACCGCAATATTCGCTAAAAGCATGAAGCAATTTTTAAACGAAATATGGCGGGGACAATCTTCGAACCTAGGCCTAGCGGCGTATGTATCTGGCTTTCCGATACGGTCGTCCGTTTCAGTATGACGGTCGCTCGAAAGGATTTTAGTTTAATAGTCCATCACAAGTGATTCGGATTTAAAATGTCTAAGCATTCGATTTTTTTTAAAAATTGTTTACATATATTGCGAGACTGACGTCTTAAACAGCGTGAACAACGGTCATTATCTATATTAATAAAACTAAGAGTTTGTCTGTCCGTCGTGAGTGTTGTGAGATATCTATCGCACGAAGAGGTCTGAAATTTAAATATTAATAGCATCTGTCTATGAGAATGTGCAACTCAAGTGAGGAATTTTTATTTTTTTGGGTGACCTGGCGGTCTAGGGGTAAGGTGTCAGACTTCTATGCTGGCGGCCGGGGTTCAATCCTCGGTCCCGGCACAGATTTATCTGATTACCAAACCCTTCCTTCACCTCTGACAAGACATCTTGTGAATGTGGGGAATGCCAGGCCTCCACCGTGGTTCGGATTCCACGTTAAACTGTAGGTCCTCCATTTCATCTCACAATCACCCTACCATTACACATTAGCGTAAGTGCGTATAACCCGAACGGGTAGTAAGACGCGGTGCTAATAATAATATATTTTTTTAAATTAATTAAAAACTGGGTTGGAAGAAATAAAATGACGAGATTTATTTTTTTAAGTCCGTTTGAAGCAAGGAAAAGCGTTTCTCGGCGTAGCCCCGCAATTCATTGCGTTGTTACTCCAGTATATTCTAAACTAGCAATCCCGCGCGGCGTTGCACGTGACCCATCCACAGATTCAAAACAAAACGTTAGCTCTGAAACATGTTGTCTCTCTCTCTGTTTTATTCTTGTCGATTTCGTACACTTTTTTTTTATTTCCGAGGAGGATACGGCATATTTTTTTAATCACAGTTATCTCTGAAACGTAATTCTAAACCAGATTAACAATCTTTTCTTCAAAAATTTGTTAAAAATAGCATAGTTAAAAAGTTAATTAAAAATTTACAAATCCAGCTTCGTGGTGCATTCGGACCCCCTCACGTACACCTTTGTTAAAAATTTCAGATCTCTGCGTGCCGTAGACTTGTCTATCATCGCACAAACACACACACACAAACCCTTTATTTTATTATTATAGATATGATATAATATAATGTACTATCGAATGTAGTATTAATTTGTTTTGTGTATAACTCGATAGCCAAGATAAAATATAAGCTCCAAAGAGAAATAATCTGGGAGATATTTTAACTCGAAATACAAAGAGAAATAATCTGGAAGATATTTCAACTCGAAATACAAAGAGAAATTTTAAAACAGAAGTAACGATTACAAGGAAGAAGCGAAGTATAGTTATTGTTCACAGAACCAATCATTGTATAATGTTCAAATTTGAGAAAAAAAACAACAATTTTACAGTGAAGATACGATGTTCTAATCATTCATATCCAGGCTTCGTGATAATTATTAACAAGTTTTCGAATATATGGATTAAAAACTTTCAGATAATTTGTTAATTTAAATAATATTTAGTATTATGAGACAAATTAAAACTTTTGTCCGAGAATCTTTAACGTTGAACCAACTATAGTTTTCACGCCACCAACAAATAAACCTAGTTTATTCATTAAACCAGTGGTATAGTGAGTTTTTGCATGGATATTTTAAATTTCGCCATAATGAAGCCAATATAACATCCCATAAACGTGTTTTTTCACCATATACTGTGTAATAAGGCAATTATTTCTATAGTATATATAAATGATGTTACAATTATCACTAAGTACATTTACTGATGCTACGTTTCAATCAACAATATGTAAAATAATTTTAGTTACAATCTAGCAATACTAGTAATTATGTAACAACAAACAATGTGTGCTAAGAGTGACGTTACAATCATCAAACCGTTTTATTAATGACTTTACGATCAACAATGTGTGCTACGAGTGACGTTACAATCATCAAACAGTTTTATTAATGACTTTACGATCAACAATGTGTGCTAAGAGTGACGTTACAATAATAAAAGTTTTATTAATGACTTTGCGATCAACAATGTGTGCTAAGAGTGACGTTACAATCATCAAACCGTTTTATTAATGACTTTGCGATCAACCATGTGTGCTACGAGTGACGTTACAATCATCAAACAGTTTTATTAATGACTTTACGATCAACAATGTGTGCTAAGAGTGACGTTAAAATCATCAAACCGTTTTATTAATGACTTTGCGATCAACAATGTGTGCTAAGAGTGACGTTACAATCATCAAACCATTTTATTAATGACTTTGCTACCAACAATGTGTGCTAAGAGTGACGTTACAATCATCAAACCGTTTTATTAATGACTTTACGATCAACAATGTGTACTAAGAGTGACGTTACAATCATCAAACCGTTTTATTAATGACTTTGCTACCAACAATGTGTGCTAAGAGTGACGTTACAATCATCAAACAGTTTTATTAATGACTTTAGATCAACAATGTGTGCTAAGAGTGACGTTACAATCATCGCCAGGCAGTTTTATTAATGACTTTGTGATCAACAATGTGTGCTAAGAGTGACGTTACAATCATCAAACCGTTTTATTAATGACTTTGCGATCAACAATGTGTGCTACGAGTGACGTTACAATCATCAAACCGTTTTATTAATGACTTTGCGATCAACAATGTGTGCTACGAGAGACGTTACAATCATCACAAGGGAGTTTTATTAATGACGGTACGATCAACAATGTGCCCGTGCCTGCTACCTTCTCCCCTCGCCGGGGAATCGAACCAGAGTATCTGTATTTACCTAGTGAATGTGTCCAGTCCCCATCCAATGGAAACAGCGACACGTGTGACTCCACGTGGGGACAGCGGCCCAGGTATTGAAGAGTACAAGTACCGGCTCCGCTGACTCCCGCTACAAGCTAACAACCGCTTAGCGCGCCAGACAACACCACACTGAGCGGCGATCTCTGGCTGGGAGATAGATACACACTACACCGCGTGAAACTGTCAGGGCTACCAACCGTGCCGACACATCCCCAGACAACACCACACTGAGCAGTGATCTCTGGCTGGGAGATAGATACACACTACACCGAGTGAAACTGTCAGGGCTACCACCCATGCCGACACATCCCCAGACAACACCACACTGAGCAGTGATCTCTGGCTGGGAGATAGATACACACTACACCGAGTGAAACTGGAAACTGGAAACCACTTTCAAAAACTACGGTAAGAACGCAGTAAGAAGTGCCTTCTAGCGGGGATTCAACCCTCGCCCGGAGAGAATTATTACTGCACCGAAAGGTGATGTGGGCGAACTTAAGCCCACTTACCCTCCAGACTCTCTCATGGTCATATCTTAGTGCGAGATAAGACTTCGGAGAGTTAAGAGAAAGCTTGGATGTAATGGTTAGTAAATTAACAAACAGAGGCGATCAAATTATAATAAAAAATGGAAATATACTAGAGATATTTGCTTGAGAGGCATTTTATAACATTAACAAAACATTATAAGGAAATAAATCAAAGCCATTAGCCATATTTCCGCTTTTTATCTTATATTATATAATGTTCCCTACTTTAATACATTTCTTATAATGTTTTCTAAAATGTGTTTCACCTTGGGTCAAGTCATTAATAACCTCCGATTTGAACATACTTATAAAATGAAATAATAGTACTAATGTACATCAGACAAATTTAAAACATTTGAACTGTTAGTTTTTATCTTAATATTATTTTCTGTCGACATACGCTGGCCAGTAGTGCGGTTCGAAAAGTGGAGTTGGCAGCAAAGGACAATGTTGTTAGTGCGAGTTTCTGCCGCTGATAAGTACAGCGGCGCTGAGCGGCGTGTGAAAGATATTCAACGAAGCTATCGCTACTTCAATCAAGGTGTGAAGTGTGGAAAGTGTTAAGGACCCTTTGCCTCCCTCTCCCCACCCTCGTATCCTTCCTCCACCCTCGTTTCAAATGTCAACTGTAGCGGAACTTTGGGGGAATTCAAGACAGTGTTCCCAACTTTACGTTATGGCTACCTGGTATAAATCATTCACGAGCTAAGTTTACCTGGATGACAGCTCGAAATGTTACTAGAAGTTATCCCTAATATATCACTACGCCAACAGCTGACATCTATCACTTTGGATGACTGTAATGAAAACAGATGGTAGTATATTAATTAATGTGATAGTTAACCGCAGTAATTTAGGCCAATATTATTTATATATTTATTTGAGGTCGGACACAAAGTTTATTTATAGTTTTATTCCACTTTAAAAAAATATTCACATCACTTTTACAAAAACTTCTAACGAACATAGTTTCAAAATGGCAACTGACGAATCTAAATCATATGATTGAACATAACGGTAAACAAGTTTTTTATAATGATGCAGACACGCAGTTGATGAAAATATTTTATTCAGTTAAATATTTCAAAATACCATAAAATAATCATAAAATCATTTATTGTATGTACAAAAATTACAAGAATTTTCTCTTTTACAAGTAAATACGATGCCTGTATTAAAAGGTATTGATGTGTGCACCATAATACACTAAATCAATAATGTTCCAAAACCAAGAATAAGTAGGCCTACTTTTAATAATGTTTAAAATATTGTTTTGAATTGGATAGAAAGAAATTATTTAAAAAAAAATTAAAAAGCATGAGAAAACTTAAGTTTACGTTATTTTAAATGTAAAATATAACAGGCAATTAAAGATCTTTACATTTATAACAAAACTGTGATCTTTTACAAGTGTTGGCAACCCAAAACCTAAACATATGATTTTCGAACTGTCATCCAGGTAAAAACCTATCGTGAACGGACTTTACTTCAATCTATTTACGAATAGCCTTTTGGAGCAGCTGAAAAAACATTTTTCATTGCAAACAATGATTTTTTTCTTAAAGGGATTTCCACTCTCACTCCACGCAGATGCGAGTACACTTCATCATAATATAACCTTCCTTATCCCTAAAACCATTAGCGTGATTATTACACAAGCTTATAACCCGAACGGTTAGTAAGACGCGGTGCTAAAACAAAACTTCAGTCCAATTTTCATAGGTCATTGTGATCAACAATAACATGTTGATATGTTATTACTATTATTTTATAGGTATTGATGATATTCATCAAAAATGACAGATGCAAATCACACGACTTGGCGTATGAATACGTTAAAGTAGATCCTTTTTCTAGCAAGTAAAAATTATTTCTTCAAGGGTTGACTTTAGTGACTTTCAATCATTGTTTGCGATGGAAAATGTATTTTTATGTGTGCTCCAAAGTGCTATTCGAAAGTAAATTGACTTGTACGTATGTACATAGTGTAGTACAGAGCTAGTTAAAGCAATGACGACAGGGTCAATGTGCACTGGACCTACTCTTATTGATATGTGGCGCATTTACTGGATCACGCGAGCTCAACACAACACTCAATATAATTAGTCTTCGTTAACAAAACGTAATTGATGGCACACTTCAAAACCGCTGAGTTAGATCAAGCCTCGGGTTCTTGTGACCACTCGTCCTCTTGGCAAGTAGCGAGGAGATATGAGGAGATATTAGGAGATACAGGGGAGATATTAGGATATACGAGAATATATTGGAGATATTATGAGATACAGGGTGATATTAGGATATACAAGGATTTATTGAGGAGATATTATAAGATATTAGGAGATACAAAGAGATATTAGGAGATACAAGGAGATATTAGGAGATACAAGGATACATTGGGTAAATATGAGATACGCGGAGATATTTGATATATTAGGAGATACAAGGCGATATTAAGGATATATTTGATATATGAGGAGATATTATGAGATACATGGATATATTAAGGATATATTTGATATATGAGGATATACAAGGATATATTAGGAATATAAAAGGAGATATTGGAGATATATTAGGAGATACAAGAATAAATTGGGAAGATATTAGGATATACAATGAGATTTTATGAGATACGAAAATATATTAAGGATATATTGGATATATGAGGAGATACAAGGATATATTAGGGATATTTTATGAGATACAATGAGATACGAGGAGATATTAAGGATATATTGGACATATGAGGAGATACAAAAATACATTAGGGATATATTGGGAGATACTAGGAGATATATTGGGAGATATGAGAATATGATGAGATATTGAGGTATGGGGATATGTGAGATATAAGGATATATTAGGAATATGATAATATATTTAGGGTATGAGTGCATTTGAGTAATATGAGGACATATCGGTAATGTGAGGAGTTATGATTAGATATGATAAAATATTACAACTCGTAACAGAGCGACAGAGAGGTCAGGGGGGAAGTTGTCAACTCAGGTAGGACCTTCTCACTGTCTCGACAGTGATCATCAGTTACGTCATCAGTTACGTCAATAACTAGTCCACGGCCGGGGTTCTCTATCTGAGACTAGTACTGGACGGAATACCACAAAACATTGGACATTAAGATGTCCCTAGAAGATATTTAGGGTTTGATGTAAAGCCATCTTTCAGCTTCTTATTAGGAAATATCAAAAGAGAGTGAAGTAAATCTAGAAGAGGGGTAAATTTAGCCCACGTGGAGAAGTGTTGGGGGGGGGGCGGAATATCCCCTTATCCAGCATCCAATGACCCCTGGCTCACACACGCCGTCCCACATGGGGGGTAAGAAACTATTTCCAGCGCACCCTGATGGGATTCAAACCCCAGGCCTCGCGCTTCAAAGGCAACCAAGTGCAACGCGAGTCTAACGTCCTGGACTACTTGACCCTGAGGACAGAACAATCCTCCTCTTACCCCTCCACAAAAAATATAAAGGAGTACATTTTGTTCGACATAAGAAATAGGACGTTGATAAAATGTCGAGCAAACTTACGGTTCTCAGGTTCGATTCCCGGCGCGGTCGAAGAATATATCATAGGTGTTAAGAGTGGATGTGTTGCTCTTTCACAGTGATGAATTAACGGTCTGGGAGCTGGGTGTTGTGTCTGTCTTATATTTAATTTGTGTATAAGTCGGGTGCTGATCTAATTCACAAAGTGCGCTTTAAAATTCCCTCAGATAATTAAAATTAAAATACGATTTAATTTCTATTGACTAGTCTTATGATTACAATTTCATCTTGCTGCGTGGGAAGTTGGAGAGGGTGGCGGGGGGCTTGCGTCTTTCAGACAACGCGAGCGAGCAATCCCGTATGGGATACGCCCTACTTGTTACGTTCCTACTTACACTGCTAGATTACGTTAAACGTGTTGGAGCTTCTCGTATTGTGTGTATATACATACATACATATCATACATACATACATACATACATACATACATACATACATACATACATACATACATACATACATACACATACACACACATACACACATACACACATACACACATACACACACACAGGGTGTTAGGAAACTCATGGCCCAAACTGCACATAGCATATTTGAACCAAAAGTAATACAAAATCCCTGTACACTTACATCCTGAAAACTACGCTAATACCATTAAATTTTGTCCAAAGTTTCGGCATACAGCGCCGGGAGAGCAAAGCTGTTCAAGCATGCGTGTATAACAAGTTGCATAGCTGTTAGGCGCGTGGCACTGCACATGTAATAATGGCAAGCACTTTCTGTGATGTAGGACTTTTAATGGTGACCCTCAGAAAGTATTCCCATCTCTAGATGGACGGGTGTGTTGTTTGCTATTAACTGTGGTGTGTTCTACTGCCGGGCTCCAAGATGTCGAGGTGTGTAGTGCCACGCGCCTAGCTCCTATGCAACCTGTTGTACACGTATGCTTGAACAGCTTTGCTCTCCCGGCGCTGTTCGCCGAAACTTTGAACACAATTTAATGGTATTAGCATAGTTTTCAGGATGTAAGCGTACAGGGATTTTGTGTTACTTTTGGTTCAAACAAACAATATATGGAGTTTAGGCTAAGAGTTTCTGAACACCCTGTGTACATACAGGGTGTGGCGGAGCGATTAGATTAGGTGATCTATGCTGAGGAAAGTGACGGCCAACGTGCTGAGGGCCGGTTGAGATCACCCGAGCGACATTATCTTAAAATTATTATTACTATTAGCACCGCGTCTTACTACCCGTTCGGGTTATACGCACTTCCGCTAATGTGTAATGGTAGGGTGATTGTGAGATGAAATGGAG
>CABFVX010010775.1:0-12907 GCA_902151425.1 Timema shepardi | reverse complement strand
AATAATGAATATAATATGAATAATTGACCGTTAAATCCTTCTGAATAGTGAATTATTGAACTTCTGAGAATAATTCATGATTATGTTTGTGTACCATAGGGGGCGATGATTTCGAATTGTGTGGTATTTGACGTACGCATCAATACATGCGTAATTCTCTTGCGTCATGGCTTGGCGTTGTTTTGATATTAAATGTCTTCTCTATATTCCATGTATCACAATCGCGTGAATATTTAGTGTATTTTTCATCAAATGTACTCAAATACATACATTGGGAAAATATGTAAGGTGCTGTGTTGAAGTGAATATCTTACATGATCTTCCATAAATTTAAATTATATACATGCGTATTCAATGACAATCAATCCAACCTGCAAATTTTTATTTTAAGTGCTTATTTGTGTTGATGATTTTATAAAATTTACGGAGTGTTAAACGTCTCATCGAAAAAACACACATGTATTCCATAAAATTCAAATATAAGTTGCTTATATTTAGGTGTTGTGTGTTTATTAAAGAACAATGCCACGCCTTCGTGGACGAGAAGGAAATATTGGTCTAGGTATACAGAATTCACAAATAGTCCACACCTGTCGGTTAAATCGAACGGCAGAAGATCAATTGACGGACAATGCAAATTTAAGAGTCCACGTCGCAAACACACGTGCAAATGAAATTCAACAGCAACGCAACGAACGCCTTCGAGCTAATGCATTGAGACAAAGACAGGCGCGTCAACGAGTCACTGACGCACACAGAGAACATGAACAACAGCACCTGCAAGTACATCGTGCATTGACACGCGTATCACTTCTCCGTCTTGCGTTCGAATAAGAGTCGGACATCGACTAATCGTCACATTTACAAATTGTCATCGGCGCTAAGGACAAAGAATACCAACACTGCCATGCATTCAAATACAAAGGTGAATCGGCCAGTTTCTGCTGCACGTCTGGAAAAGTTGTACTTCCACCATTGAATTCACCACCAGGACCATTGAAAACACTATTGGCTGGAGCCACACCTCAATCAAAATTGTTTTTGCGTAAAATTCGCAAATTCAATTCTTCCTTCCAAATGACATCATTTGGAGCAACAAAAATCGTTCAAAATGAAGATGGTCGCAATTTTGAATCAACGTTTAAGATTCAGGGCCAAGTATATAATCAAATAGGTTCTTTAATCTCAATGCCTGATGCCGATCCAGAATTCTTGCAAATCTACTTCATGCGCGATGAGGAGCAACAAATAAACGCACGCTGCCAGTACAACCACATCGAGCAGATGGAGGAGCGAGAAATTGTGGCGACTTTGGAACCGTTTTTGTGAAATCACAACCAGTTGGTCCAGTTGTTTTATATCGTTTCAAACAGACTGCAAAATGACAATTACATGATCGTCATAAAAGCAGACAAAGTACCATTTGGAGAGCATGCGGGCCGATACAATTCACCAACCGTTAATGAAGTTGCAGTTGTTATGGTTGGCAACGCATATGAACGACGAGATATACGGATCAAAGACAGAGATAACATGGTTCACACAATTCAAGACAATCATCGTTCTTACGACGCTTTGCAATATCCGTTGATATTTCGGGAAGGAGAAGATGGATATAATTTTAACATCAAACAAATAAATCCATTGACAGGTACAATCTACATATTATTTACCTTTTCTTTTTCTGTAAGATTAATTTATTTTTGTCTTATTTATATTTTTACTTTATAGGTGCAGAAACCAACACGAAATTGAGCACGATGAACTTTTACGCATATCGGTTGATGATTCGTGCCAATGAAGACAACAACATTCTCCGATGTCTCCAGCTGTTCCATCAATACATCGTTGATATGTATGCGAAAATTGAAAGCGAGCGATTACGGTACATCAATTATAGTCAAGAGAAGCTGCGTTCTGAGGAGTACATTCATTTGCGTGATGCTATTGTCGGTAACGTCGGAAACGTAGATGGAACCACTAATATCTATGACATCGGCACCAAATATATACTTCCATCATCATATATTGGTATTCCGCGTCATATGCAAGAATACATTCAAGACGCTATGACTTTCGTGAACGCGTACGGCCGACCAGATTTGTACATTACATTTACGTGCAATCCTAAATGGGATAAAATTAAAATTTTGTTATTGCCAGGTCAAACAGCAATGCATCGCCATGATATCACTGCACGTGTCTTCAAACAAAAATTAAAATCGTTGATGAACTTGACTACACATTACTTTGTATTCGGTGAAACACGTCGCTGGCTGTATTCTGTTGAATGACAAAAATGAGGTTTGCCACATTCACATATTTTGATTTGGTTCGTCGACAAAGTATGGTCAGAAGAAATTGATAAAATTATTTCAGCAGAAATTCCAGATAGGAATATCCAATAAAGAGTTGTTTGACATTGTTGCCGCTAACATGATCCATGGTCCATGCGGTGCTCTAAACATTACGGCGCCATGCATGGACAATGGAAACTTTAAGAAACGTTTCTCAAAAGCGTGTATAAACGATACTGTCACTAATATCGGTGGTTATCCATTGTATCGTCGTAGAGACACAGATAATGGTGGACAATCATATAAATTGCGCATTTCAAACGGTGGAACAGTTGACATTGACAATTGCTGGGTTGTATCGTATTCACTTTGCTGTGCAAAATCTACAAAGCTCACATTAACGTTAAGTTCTGCAGTTCGGTGAAGTCCATAAAATACATTTGCAAATACGTTTATAAGGGCAGCGAAATGGCTATATTTGATGTTCAAAATGTAAATGATAACGACGAAATAACAAGTTATTAAATGGGCCGATACATTAGCAGCAATGAAGCAGTTTGGCGCATTTTGAGTTTTCCCATACACGAAAAAGACCCTGCTGTTATACATTTGGCCGTGCACCTTGAAAATGGACAGCGTGTTTATTTCACAGAAGAGACTGCTCTACAACGAGCATTAACTGCCCCAAAAACCACAATAACTGAGTTTTTCGAACTATGCAACAAACCAGGTATTTTCGGTCGATTCGCAAATACATTAATGTATACTGATGTGCCATTAATGTGCCATTAATGTGTACTGATGTGATTTTTCACGTGGAACAAACAGTCAAGAAAGTGGGACCCACGAAAGCGAGGCCTTTCAGTCCAAGAATACGATGGAATATTTATGGAAAATGCATCCAAAGCCACGCGAATGCTTCTTCTTGCGTTTGTTGTTGTTTAACGTTCCTGGACCTACGTCCTTCCAATACTTGCGAAAAGTCAATGGTATTTTGTACTACACGTACCACGATGCGTGTCGCTAATTGCTATTTGCTGGAAGATAACAACCATTGGGATCTCACACTTGCAGATGCAGTACTGAGTTCCTCTCCTCATCAAATTCGCCAATTATTCGCAATATTATTGGCACATGTTTTCCGTGGCAAGCTTCTATTCTCTGGGATAAATATAAAGATTCCATGAGCGACGACATTCCGCATCGCATTCGGACCGCTGATCAAGATCCCAATATCGATTTTTCACCGGAAATATATAACGAGTCGTTAATAATTGAGGATATTGGCAAAAGTTTTGCAAAAATGCAAAATTATCTGGGATGAATGCACTATGGCCCACAAGCTTTCACTTGAAGCTTTCGATAGAACATTGAAATATCTCAACGATAATACTAGAATTTTCGGTGGCACTTTACTACTGCTGTCCGGTGATTTTAGACAGACATTGCCGGTCATTTCACGCGCTACATATGCGGACGATAAGGCATGTTTGAAACAATCATACCTATGGTGAAATGTCAATACATTACGCCTTAACATAAATATACGTGTTCCCGTGAAAAACGATCCATTGGCACTGTCATTCTACGAACAATTTCTCAACATTGGCAAAGGAAAAATTCTCTTGCATGGAAATACACAATGCATAAAATAGCCAGAAAATTTTTGCAAGATGGTAGCCACGAAAGATGCTTTGATTGAAAGCATATTCCCAGATTTGAGCGCTAATTACATTAATCATGCGTGGCTATGTGAACGAGCTATTTAAGCTGCAAAAATTATCGATGTTGACGCTATTAATTTCAAAATACAACAGTCATTGCCTGGCAATGAGATGTCGTTTAAATCGATCGACACTGTTGTCGATCCTGACGAAGCAGTCAATTATCTTGTTGAATTTTTGAATTCACTGGATTTACTAGGAATGCCACCACATAGCTTGCGTTTAAAAATTGGTTCACCAATCATTTTGCTTCGGAATTTTTATGCACCTAAGCTATGCAATGGCACGCGATTGTTCATAAAAATATTATGGCTAATGTTCTGGAAGCTACCATTTTGAACGGAACGTTTCAAGGTGGGGTTGTTCTCCTGCCATGGATCCCAATGAACACTTCAGACTCGCCCATTCCATTCAGACGCTTGCAATTTCTAATTCGCTTGGCATTCGTAATGACTAATAATAAGTCACAAGGCCAAACAATGTCCATTTGTGAGTTGGATCTAGAAAATCAGTGCTTCTCTCATGGTCAATTATATGTTGCGTGTTCTCGCATTGTCAAACCATCAAATTTGTTCATTTATACACCTCAGGGATTAACGAAAAACACTGTTCATCAACTCGTATTAAGATAAAAACAAACAGGCTTTATTGATTTTGTCGGACTGTTTTTTTTATAACATTACAACCTTAAGAGGGGGTGAGGTTTCAATGCAGCTGACTGTACGTATCATCGAAATAGTATGTACTTCGTACAGCAAGTACATACTATATCGATGGTACGTATATATGTAAGTTGTTATACTTAAGCCCGTAAAGGTTCTACGCCCAAAACAGTATATGTTTTGCACTATGAAATTAGAAACAATTAAAAAGTAATTAGACATTTGTCATATTAAAGGTACGCCAATAAAATAAAATTAGCTGTACCCGGCATACAAATTTGTAAGCAAGTTTCGCAATTTTTTTTGATACAGCTGATATTTGTGGAGTTGTGGGCAAAATTCAAAAAATTGTAGGGATCACTATTCCATATATTATTATTATTTTTAATAATGTATACCATGTATGTATAAGTGTCTAGCAGTTCCAATTCTAAGTAAAATTTATTTGTTTCAGAAACAGACAGACGGAATGGGAAAGCATTGCCATTACTGTGAAACAGAGTATTTTAATGTACTATTGTCTCAATATAGTTGATTTTGAGGTAAGAAAAGATGTTTTATTTTGGGTGTTGTCTTTACAAACCCTGAATTTGTAATATTTGTGTACTTCACTAATTGGAGTTCATTGTGAATTTGTAATTGTGATGATCACATAGTATTTGTTTTATTATCGAAACCAATTATGGCACCCAAACGAAAAGCCAACGTTCGGGCAGGACAACGTCTGTCGGGTCCACTAGTATTAATATAAAACATATAATCTTTCTACTTATGGTCTTATTACTTTAAAATTTAAACATGGATTTTATAACTTATTTTTATAAACATTACATAATATATCTGTGTATAAGGTGCTTGTTCTATAGACAGAGATAAAAATATATACAACGTGTATCTAAAACATTGCATCAAACTTTGGCAGGATACTCCTTGGGTGAAATTAGAATAATTCTCAAAAGCAACCTAGGGTCTATCTTAAATATTAAGGGTCGTATTCACCCCTAAAGATAGAGCTAAAAAAGACTGTTGTGTGAAATATTATGAAAACTGCTTAGGGTATTACAAAGAATCTTTGTGTACTACTTATTGAAACCTCGATCATTAATAAACTAAATGTGTTGTTACCGTTACTCATCCCCATCATGTAAAAAAAGAGGGGTTGTCAGAGTAAGTATTATTAATTTTGACTTAAGATTACAAAACAAGGTATAAAAAATTACCAAATAATGTGTCTTGGAGAAACTGTCTAGCTTTTCCCGTTTTCTAGATAATCATGTATGTTTGATTTCAAAGACAAATGTTAATTCCTGCCAGGTTGGAAGCCAGTATTTCCGTGTTGCTTCACCCCCATCCTTCCCCTCCCCCCACTCTTATTATCACTATCTTCACCTCCCTCCACGAGCAGACTGCATCAGTCCATACGACTTCACTGCATGTTTCGCGTATAGATAGTCAATTAGCAAAGTACACAAACGCAGAAAGGAAAGACATGGTCATGCTGTACGGTGATGCTAGAGGAAACGCAAGAGCAGCTGCACGGTTGTACCACGATAGATATCCTGCGCGACGTCAACCTTATGACAGGACCTTCACCGATGTCACTCAGCGACTTCGTGAAACAAGTCTATTTCAGCTACGAGGGGGATCTGGTCACCCGAGGAATGTTCGCACTCCAATTGTCGAAGAAGAGGTACTGAATTATGTGGATGATAACGCGTCAACAAGCACACGTGCCATAGCGCATCGAACGAATGTGTCCCATTCCTCAGAATGGCGTGTCATGCATGATCAGATGCTGCATGCGTGCCACATGTGAAAGGTGCAGGCATTGGGGCCAGCAGATTATGTTCCTCGACATGATTTCTCCGACTGGTTTTTGCAGCAGTGCGGAGTGGTTCCTGATTTCTCCACTTTGTTCTTGTTTCCCGATGAGGCAACATTCAACAGAGACGGCTATTTTAATAGTACAAATAGTCACATTTGGAATGACGTGAGCCCTTATGCAACTATCATCATGGGCAACCAGCATAGATTTTCTGTCAACATCTGGGCGGGCATTGTGGGTAACCATCTAATTAGCCCTTACCTGATGCAACGACGTTTGACTGGCCACATCTACTGCCAATTTCTGAAATTTACATTGCCACAGTTCCTCGAGAATGTACCGCTATCCGTTAGACAACGCATGTGGCTACAACACGACGGTGCCCCACCTTCTTTCACAAGAGCTGTGCATGACTACCTCAACACTGCATTTCCTGCTCGATGGATAGGAAGAGGTGGGCCTGTTGTGTGACCACCACGTTCTTCTGAGCTAAATCCGTTAGACTTCTTTCTGTGGGGCTTTGTCAAAGCTTTGGTGTACGAGACAGCCGTTGAATCCGAGGAAGACCTGTTAGACAGGATATATGCTGCATGTGATAAGCTTCAAGAAACTCCACGTGTTTTCGAAAGGTAACGCCAGTCATTGATACGTCGCCTCAATTATTGCAATAACGTTAGGGGCCGCCATTTTGAACACTTGCTATGAATCTGCTTTTGAAGCTAGGAACTAAAACATGCAATAACTACAATTTGTATTTCTTAATTTAGCTTTCAATATTCCAGTGAGCGTAATGAATAAAATACCACCCAAGTGTGAACTGTGTAAGCATAACTCACTAGCAACACATCGGAGCTTATGAAGAAGGAAAAGTATCTGAGTTTCTCCATCATAAAACACAAACCAGCCTTGTTTAGCAAATTTACTTGATAGATAGTCACACGTGCCAGTAAAAATTGTTAAACGACTGCAGTGCGAAGTAAAACCGCGATTCTTGCTGCCTACCTGGCAGGCATTTGCACTTGGCTCTGATCTCAAACTTGTGTGATTATCTCAGAAACGGGGAAAGCTAGAAAGTTTCTCCAAGACACCTTTTTGGTTAATTTTTATTCCCTGTTTTGTAATATTAAGTCAAAATTGGTAATACTTAATCTAACATATTTTATTCAAGAAAAAAATTCTGCAACCCCCACTCCACTTTTTACATGATGGAGGTGGGTAACGGTAACAACACATTTAGTTTATTAATGATCGAGGTTTCAATAGGTAGTATACAAAGATTCGTTGTAATACCCTAACCAGTTTTCATATTATTTTACACAGGTCATTTTTAGCTCTATCTTTAGGGGTGTATACCATCCTTAATATTTAAGATGTACCTTAGGTTGCTTATGAGAATTATTCTAATTTCACACAAGGAGTATCCTGCCAAAGTTTGGTGCAATGTTTTAGATACACGTTGTATATATTTATACATTAATAACCCTGGTATAGTCTTGTTGTCAATCAATCCTGTATTTAAATACTATTATTATGACAATTGACACCAGTAGCTACTTTAACGACGCCATATTATTTGCACACATAAAACTATCACTTACTTTAAGCAAAGATTAAATTAACTTGAATCTAAGACAGGGCATGGCAAGAAAGAAACAATGTTTTTGGTAATTGTATGCTTTTAATCTTTATAGATTTGTTTTAAAGTGTCATATCTTATTATCTACAGTTAATTTCTTCAGTTTATAATTTAGGTCTATCTGCGTATAAGGGTATTTTTTCCCTAAAATGGTTCCCCACTCTCAATCTACGCAAATGTAAGTACATTCAATATAAAATGTCACCATCCTCATTCGTAGTTCATTAGGGTAAATTGATATATGTGTATAACTCAAACGGGTACTAAGTCACAATGAAAAAAAACCTATTGTGATGACTACCAAGAGTGTCTACGAAACTTTATTAGTGTCAGGAGAGGTAGTTTGTAAAAAAAATTTTTTTTTGAGGAGTTTTTAGGGAATTGACTCCAAGCAAATGGAAAATATTTGAAAATGGAATGCCACTAAAAGCTATTTGGGGTGTCCCTTAAGTATTTAGAAATAATCATAGATTGTTATAGAATCTTTCTGAAGTTTGATGCAAACCATCTTTCAGCTTCTAACTAGAGTATATCAGAGGGAAGTTTAACAAACTGGAGGAAAGCACATTTCAAGGGGGATAGGGGTGGAGGAGAAATATGTGGTAATACCCCGCCCCATCAACCCTCCCCTCCTTCTCAGTTCACCCTCAATGAGTGACACTGGATACAAAACTATCGACAGACACACCGTGGAATGTAGATCATTTCCACAGCGTCTGACTTAACCCAAGCTATGAGGAGTGAGGACAGTGTCTGAAAGTCACAATGGTGACTTAAGTTTATTTAAAAGATTCATACATCACTTTTGATGGAAAATATAAAAAAATCCAAATGATAATAACAGTAATAATAATAATGGTAATAGAAATATCTTATTAATTGACATAGATGTATTTTTATTTTTAAAACCTTTCGTTCATGTACATATAAAATTGGGGGTTAGAGGTATGGACCCCTTTGAAAATTGTTAGAGCCCTAAAAGTAAGGGGGACAGGGGGGAAGTGATATATGTATACATTATAAATAAGAAATTGTGTTTTTTAATTTTCATTCTTGTGTTACATAAGCCAGATACTAATTATTAATGTTATTAATATTATTTAATATAATCTTAGAGATTCACTAACAATTCCTATTGTAAAACTAGCTTGTAAAACTAGCTTTACCAATATTAGCTTTTAACATGTACAAAGGCGTATCTATTTAGTAATGGACCCATGGTGGGTCTTCCCAAGAAAGAAAAGACGCTACCTTCCCCAAATCTTATGTATAATTTTAGAATATAAAAAACATTTAGACATTTATTATTGGGTTTCTTTTATAATACGTAATAATATAGAGTAGGTAGGTTGGATTTAGAGGAAGTGAACCCACATTTGCTTGAAGATATAAGAGTGTAAAACCTTTGAGGAAAAACCACCTTAAGTGCATTATTATACAGCAATAAAAGTTGATAAAATTGTTGCTGAAAAAGTTTCAATATAATTTATAAAAACTTAATCTGAATTAAATAATACAATTTTAATTAGTATTATAAACAAATCTCTAATCAATTATCAATATAAACACTTAGAGAGGATAAATAAACATTCAGCTTTGTTAAATAGTCTACATTTACTCCAAGGAAAAGCTTCGAGCAGTAGCTCAACAGACAACATAGCTTTTACCTGCAGCCTTTATTGATTCAAATGATTCTTAAATTAAAATTTCGGTAAGTTTCAAAAAGCCCTTTCAGATGTTTCTGTTGATTTTACAGAAAAATGTGTACATACATTTTCGTACAGCATAAATTATGCCCAATAAAAAGACCATTGAGTAATTTTTGATTGAATAATTAGAACTTTACGAAATAAAAATATACTTAAAAGACACATTTATCATCTCTCTAAATTAATTTTGGGCAGGAAGACCTATTATATCTTGAGCTAGTTCCGTACAGTCCACCTCATAACAGCATATCCCTATTTTGAGCCTGGTTTATCCAGTCCACTTCATTACAGCCTATCCCTATTTTGAGCCATGTCTATCCAGTCTACTTCATTAAAGCCTATCCCTATTTTGAGCCAACTCTATCGAGTCCACCTCATTACAGCATATCCATATTTTGAGCCAGGTCTATCCAGTCCACATCATTACAGCCTATTTCTATTTTGAGCCAGATCTATCTAGTCCACCTCATAACAGCATATCCCTATTTTGAGCCAGGTTTATCCAGTCCACTTCATTACAGCCTATCCCTATTTTGGGCCAGGTCTATCCAGTCCACCTCATTACAGCCTACCTCTATCTAGAGCCAGGTCTATCCAGTCCACCTCATTACAGCCTACCTCCATCTTGAGCCAGGTCTATTCAGCCCACCTAATTACAGCCTACCTCTATCTTGAGCCAGCTCTATCCACTCTACTTCATTAGATCCTACCTCATTAGATACTACCTCCATCTTGAGCCACCTCTATCCAGTCCACCTCATTACAGCCTACCTCTATCTTGAGCCAGGTCTATCAAGTCCAGCTCATTAGAGCCTACCTCTATCTTGAGCCAACTCTATCCAGTCCACGTCATTACATCCTACCTCTATCTTGATCCAGCTCTACCCAGTCAACCTCATTACAGCCTACCTCTATATTTAGCCAGCTCTATCCAGTCCACCTCATTACATCTGAACTCTATCTTGAGATAGTACTATCCAGTCCACCTCATTATATCCTACCTCTATCTTGAGCCAGGTCTATTCAGGCCAGCTCATTACAGCCTACCTCTATCTTGAGCCAGCTCTATCCAGTCAACCTCATTACATCCTACCTCTATCTTGAGCCAGGTCTATCAAGTCCACCTCATTACATCCTACCTCTAACTTGAGCCAGCTCTATCCAGTCAACCTCATTACATCCTACCTCTATCTTTAGCCAGGTCTATTCAGGCCAGCTCATTACAGCCTAACTCTATCTTGAGTTAGTACTATCCAGTCCACCTCATTAGATCCTACCTCTATCTTGAGCCAGGTCTATCCAGTCCACCTCATTACATCCTACCTCTAACTTGAGCCAGCTCTATCCAGCCCACCTCACTACACCCTACCTTTATTTTGAGCCAGATCTATCCAGTCCACTTCATTACAGCCTACCTCTATCTTGAGCCAACTATATCCAGTCCACAGCATTACAGCCTACCTCTATCTTGAGCCAGCTCTATCCAGTCCACCTCATTACAGCCTACCTCCATCTTGAGCCAGGTCTATTCAGCCCACCTAATTACAGCCTACCTTTATCTTGAGCCAGCTCTATCCACTCTACTTCATTAGATCCTACCTCATTAGATCCTACCTCCATCTTGAGCCACCTCTATCCAGTCCACCTCATTACAGCCTACCTCTATCTTGAGCCAGCTCTATCCAGTCAACCTCATTACATCCTACCTCTATCTTGAGCCAGGTCTATCCAGTCCACCTCATTACATCCTACCTCTAACTTGAGCCAGCTCTATCCAGTCAACCTCATTACATCCTACCTCTATCTTGAGCCAGCTCTATCCAGTCCACTTCATTACAGTCTACCTCTATCTTGAGCCAACTCTATTCAGCCCACCTCATTACAGCCTTCCTCTATCTTGGGCCAGCTCTATCCAGTCCACCTCATTACATCCTACCTCTATCTTGAGCCAGGTCTAGCCAGTCAACCTCATTACATCCTACCTCTCGCATGAGCCATCTCTATCCATCCCACCTCATTACATCCTACCTCTATCTTGAGCCAACTCTATCCAGTCCACTTCATTACAGCCTACCTCTATCTTGAACTGGGTCTATCCAGTCCACCTCATTACATCCTACCTTTATTTTGAGCCAACTCTATCCAGTCCACCTCATTAAATCCTACCTCTATCTTGAGCAAGCTTTATGCAGTCTACCTCATTAAAGCCTACCTCTATCTTGAGCCAACTCTATCCAGTCCACCTCATTACAGCCTACTTCTATCTTGAGCAAGGTCTATTCAGCCCAACTCATTAAAGTCTACCTCTATCTTGAGCCAGGTCTATTCAGCCCACCTCTTTAAAGCCTACCTCTATCTTGAGCAAGGTCTATTCAGCCCACCTCTTTAAAGCCTACCTCTTTTTGAGCCAGGTCTATTCAGCCCAACTCATTACAGCCTACCTCTATCTTGAGCAAGGTCTATTCAGTCCAAATCATTACAGCCTATTTCTATTTTGAGCCAGGTCTATTCAGCCCACCTCACTACATCCTACCTTTATTTTGAGCCAACTCTATCCAGTCCACCTCATTAAATCTTACCTTTATCTTGAGCAAGCTCTATAGAGTCTACCTCATTAAATCCTACCTCTATCTTGGGCCAGCTCTATCCAGTCCACCTCATTACAGCCTATCCCTATCTTGAGATAGTTCTATCCAGTCCACCTCATTACAGCCTATCCTTATCTTGAGCCAGCTCTATCCAGTCCACCTCATTACAGCCTATCTTTATCTTGAGCCAGCTCTATCCAGTCCACCTCATTACAGCCTACCTCTATCTTGAGCTAGTTCTATCCAGTCAACCTCATTACAGCCTATCCTTATCTTGAGCCAGCTCTATCCAGTCCACCACATACCAGCATATCCTTATCTTGAGCTAGTTCTATCCTTCATCACCGGAACAACTGGGGCTATGAGTCATTCTCGGTCTCTTAACATAGTCCAGATCTATATCGAGGAAAAAGAAGGCGGTGAACAGAAGATTCTGCCATCAGGTGGAATTGTAACAAATAGTGTT
>CABFVX010010774.1:0-12914 GCA_902151425.1 Timema shepardi | reverse complement strand
AAGTCAACATGGTAAAAGCGTCTGTAGCTACAAAACATTTCGAGACTATAGTCTAAATGAGGGCAGAATTGGAAATAAAGGTAAAGTCGTGAATTATATTGAGCTAAGTTGGTGTTCTAATCCCGACCGAATATAATGTATTGTGTTTAAAAATATTATTTCTTGACCAAAAAGTAATTTGTCTGACATTCTGCAGGGGATTGTTCACTGTTCAGCCTTGATTATTAAATTGTTTAGCGTTATTATAATAATATACCACATTATTTAACTATAGAATGATGTATTTACATTATGCTATTCTGGCTTTATTTTATATTACCGGTAGTGTTCATTACATTTGTTGTGGTAAAACAATCCTTACCTAGGAATCGCTAAAATCCAGGCTTTTTCTTCCCAACAAATATAAACAAATGTTTATAAAAACCCTCCACACAATTATTGGATCTTCGAGGACGCTGGAATACCGACAACCTTTCTGATCCAACAACTCCCAGCCATTAGCGTCTGAGATATCTCAGCAGGATTTCAAATTTTGTTTTCAACTCAAAATCAATGGCTTGGATGTTTCTCTGAAAGAAACAATTAAATATAGTGTAGTACTCAAGCCTAATATTTGGAGTAATAGCTATTTTAAAAACTTGAGTCTACTGTAAAAGTGGCTGACTTATGAATGGTTACGGACCAGTTAGTTCCAAAAACTTACTTATTTATTCCTAATTATTTGAATTATATATGTCAATAATAATTATAGATCTGTGCAATCATTCTTAAAATATATGATTCAAAGAGCTAGAAATATAGGCGATGTCAAACACTATTAAACACACTTTTCTAAGGTTGATAATGATTCTTAGAAAAATATAATGATAATAAGTTTTGATTTGGTACAGTACGTACTGAAATATCTTCAATTCCTGCTTCAATCTCCTGAGCGGGCAAAAGTGCCAGAGCTATTATAATTTTGGCCATCCTTCTTGCTGTGGTGTCGACTTGAATAAGTGGAACTAATCCTACCCTTTGATAATTCCTCCACACTGCCTGAAACACAACACGAAACAAATTTATACTCGCCTCTAATTTTATTACTAGTTAGAAAAGCTATATATGCATGATTGTGCATTTACATCTATAATAAAGGAATTTTAACATGACTGATATCTTAATTTAATAGTTAAGCGTTCAAATCATAATAAAAACATAAACCTCTTGGAAGACTAATGGGTATTCTAAAGGATACAAATTTTATTACTAAACAATCCAAACGATTAGTTTTTAAACAATGTAATCACACATTCTTTAGTGACACTATTTTAGTGGCATGCTAAAAAATATTCTTTGGGGGATGTTATTATTTTGAAATTTGGGGATGGATGGAAATCTGGTGTAAATGCCTAACTTCACCCCTACCCAAGTGATCCAATGTATTTATATTCAGTATAGATAGTTATCTAGTAAAAATGAAATTTCTCTACTGTAAAATAGACATAATTTCTTTTGCAATTCAATTTCAAAATAAACCAGCATTTTTTCTCTCTCCGGTTTAGGTGAAAAAGTTTATAAAATGTAGACATTTTAATTTAAGTGGTAATAGCGAATAAAGTGCGTCATTTATTTAGAAAGTTTAGTTAAATTTTTTTCTGATCAGTTTTTTATTTGTCTTTGTGTGAGATAAGTGTTGTTAAAAGATTTATTGACAAGAAGTGAATTTTTCAAATGCATATAATTATTCAAACTACAATTTGACATATATTGACATATATCTTTAGACGGTCCAAAAGCGTTCCAATTTAACTTGTCCAAATTAATTAATATCTTAATTTTGTAAATTCTAATATATCATTTAACCTGAAGAAAAAAAAAGTTGCCTAGTTTTTAGTGTATGCAGTATAGAATATAACAGTAAAAATATATAGGCCTATTTATCCGCAAAAAACATTCTCATTATTAGTTTGAACTTTGAACAAATATTTTTATCAGCTTGATAAATTTTTTTATTTTTCAGTTTGAAATGTTGAAATTCACTAAATGTGAAAAATATTTAAATTAGCAATAAAACCAGTAAACATCAAATTTTGTTAAAATCCTTGGTAAAACAAATGATAAAACAAACTAATTTCAAAGTTGATAAAAGTTGTTTGAAACATAAAACCACTCTTTTAATGCATTTTTAAAAAAATCACTCTATCGCGAAAAGCTAAGGTCTCTAAATATAGGTGATAAGCTTGCTAAATTTTTTATGAGCATCACATCTTACCACTTATCCAGGCTATCCACATATATACTATTATGAGCTAGAGATGAGGAAGGTAAAATTTAGAGGAATTGTACCTGAATTTGCCACCAGAATTCAACCACTAATTCTCCAGCATCGATAAACTAGACCAGATAAGATTTACGCTTTAGCTTTTGTGGCCAAACCTAGTTAATACTGGTGAAGTGTGTTCATTTCGCTCCTCTTTATAAAATCGGAATAAAATATTCATAACTGAGGTGGTTAAAATAATATATGCTTATATTCTCATTTACACTTTAACCACACCTTATACATCACACTATTTTAATGAGCAATAACAAACACATTAAAACGTGTATGAATATAAAAATCAATTTATATTTATATAATGATATTGGCTTTATTTTACACTGACCAGATATGACTTTCTTTTCTCCGCGCTTTCATATCCCATTATCATCCCTTCATCCCTCCATCCCTCTTTAAACCATTAATAGCACTGTAATTAACATAGTAAAAAAAGTTATGTTCGCTTCTTAGTCTTTTTTACATACATTTTAATGAAAAGTGGATCACACAAATGCCAACAATAAAGTTGTAAAATACAATTTTTGGGTGAATAAACACTAAAAGTTAATAAAACGACATTTACAAGCGGAAAAAAACCAAAAAAACCCTACAGAACTTGAAAATATATACTATGGTAAAGTTAGTGAATTTATTGCTGCCTTGCCGGTTGAGCAGCTATTTCCAAAGGATTTCCTCAACAACCGTTGGTGGCTGTTGGAGTAGGTGGCAAATTAATGAGTGAGGGCTGAATATGGGCTTGGTTAAATAACGAAGCCTACAGAAAAATCTCTCGGTCCTCTAGTATGTCTTTTAGGGTTTCTTAAATATTATGTTGTCCTATTAATTACATATTTTTTCTTGTTTCAGTGCTCTGGCAATAGCAGAAGCATCCAAAGAAGCTTACCCAGATGATGAGAGTTTATCTGGGAGCATGCTCAGCCTTGCACATAGTAACAGCTCAACCTCATTTCCTCTTGGTAGCCTATAGCCCTTGCTTTGTTATTTAATCCTTTAATTTCAAGTCGTGATAATGATTGAACATAGGTGAAAGCAGTTATTCTTGCTTTAATTTGTGATTCTCATTAAAATGACAACTTAGAAACATAAATGTTTTTTTAGAAATATTTTTAGAAATGTATGTAAACATTTAAAGAAAACCATAGTGAATAAATATCATTTTGAAGCCTGTGCAAACCCAAGATTTCCAATTTTGAGTCAAATCTGAATCTTGGTTTACTAACTTAAATCAATTTTGAATCAAATATTTTATAAATAAAACATTTTGTATTGAATTCAAATAAATTATGTTAGATAATTTTTTTTACTTTTCAAAACCATAATTTGGCTAAATTTTATGGTTTAAAAAAATAGAATCTAATGTTATATTTTTTAAATAAGCCAATAGCACTAATCCCACAAGTGAAACATCAAATATTTTGTGTTTTTAAGCACCTGGTCTTAGTACTTGTTCGGGTTATACACTATCAAATAGTTAATATATTGTGCATTTGACTTTTCATCACGGGGTACTGAACCAATTGATAAATTCTCACTATTTGATTCGAAACTATCCTGTTCTTTTAAAATGCTGTTAAAGTGTATAAATTGTTTGTATATAATACACATTAGAATTTTAAATTTTCAATATACTTTATTTAACAGTTATGATTATTAACACCCTAGATTAATTATTGCAATCTAATACTAGTTGTTGAACCAGCGCATGCATGGGACCTTGACATTGAAATGAAAAGTGTAAATATTTGCTGAGAAAGTAATGAGGAAGTGTGAAATGCACACCACAGCTTCCTAAAAGAGGAATTTAATGAACACAAACAGGAGAAAAAGAAAATTGTAAAGAATCATAAGACATTTAAATATAAACATATAAAGGGAATTATTAACATTAGTGAGCATTTTATACTTTATATAATATAGGTCTATGCATTATATTCATTGTGTTGACTGACCATTCTGAGTTTATGAATTTGATTTAAATAAGATGTGTGTAAAATTTTGGCATACTCAAATACAATTTTTGTATATGTGCTTTCCAATTAAATATTTAACACCATTTATACACTAACTAAATAATTAACTTGAAAAATTCTTCAGTGTCTATGGTCAAGTCCACTGATTTAAATTTACCTACTTTGAGGGCCGCATGGTGTAGAGAGTCACTCTTATAATAGACTGGACTACCAATGGCAGGGAGATCTGTGCTCGAATCCCAGTAGAGTGTACTGAGGGTGGTTTTCCTGAATGTTTTTCCACTCTTCCTTCAAAAAAATTTGAGTACATTTTCTCTAAATTCAACCTTCCTCAGCCTTAAACTCATTAGCGTAATTAGTACATATTTGTATAACCTGAACGGGAAGTGAAACGTGGTGCTAAAGAGAGAGGTTTAAGTTTGTGCATTAAAATAAAAAGTAAACATTGAATGGGTGGCTAAACTGAAAAGTTGTTACACATATGTTAGTCAAGGGGTCCGCGCAAGCAGCGGGAATATCATTGAGTATTGTGACAGCGCTTCTGATGTTAGTGTGTTGTCATTGTAGAGAGGGAAGGGGGTGTGGGGGCAGCGCACAAATAGCTAGAATATTGTTGAGACTCAGATTTTATTTTATGCTTTTATTTCCCGTTAAAATTTAACTCAAAATAAATAAAATATAAATGTCTGGGGACTAGGCCTAGTCCTACTAGTCCATTGACTATTATTATTATTATTATTATTATTATTATTATTATTATTATTATTATTATTATTATTATTATATTGGTATTTATTTTAAAGTCTTTATCATTCTTTTTTAGGTTAAAAGAAAGTCATTTAATGTAGGGAAAATATAAAGTTGATATTTATTGTGTCCTGGTAAAGAAAGATAATGAGCCAGGACAAAAAAAATTATAAAGTGATACAAGCAGTTCTACTGAAATAAAACTTTATGATTTTGATATCATATTCTGAAAATTAAAAAATGACACCTGGACGCGGGAATCAAACCCGGGGCCTTTGGCTTAGTACGCCAATGCTCTTACCACTGAGCTATCCAGGATTGGTCCCGTGCCCATGGCCATTCTTCACTCTTAACTCATATTATATCTAGATGGAGTAATCCTCACTAAAATGCATAAATAATATCTTTGGCTATTTGATCCATTTATGATTTTGAGTGACAGTTGTTTATCATCTGAGGCAGGATCCCATCCAACCTCATGATTCATAAGATAGGTTATTGTTTAGATGTGTCTAAGTCACCAGTGTTAAAGACTTTTTATTAAAATTCTTGAGTACTGTAATTTTACTATAATCATCATCATCATCATCATCTGTCTCCAGCCTGTAGTCGGGTCACTTTAGTAAAATTCCTCCATCTTCCTCTATCCTTCCACCACTCTTCCTCCTTTAATTTCTTCCATTCATCTCCTCTCACTTGTTATCTGCTTCACCCATCTCTTTCTTGGCCTCCCTTATGGTTGTTTTCTTACATATTTCATTTACAGGCTTTTCTTTGGCATAATCTCTTTTTCTCACTACATGCCTATAGCATCTCAGCCTTGCTTCCTCTACTATCTCATATAGTCTCTGAACCCCCACTCTTTTTCAGATAACTTAATTTCTAATCTTGTTTCTCCTCGTGACAGCCAACATGCTCATCACAAACTTCATACCCATGGCCTCCCCTTTCCTTATTTCTCTCATATTCATTGTCCATGTTTCTGCTGCAAATGTGACAATGGGTACAAAGTACGCCTTGTACAACACTTCCTTACACTTTGAGGGCACTTCTCTTGCCCGTAGCAGGTCTCTTGCACTATTTTTTCCTTATATCATCAATAACTTAAGATAAAGCACTACAGATGATGTGATATTTTCTTAAGTCTGAATCATGATTATACAACCAGAAAATGATACATGATTAATGCATTAGTCATTTGTTTGTCCACTATAATGACTGTTCTAAAGCCTTCGTTATACATGGGTTAACAATTCCTATGTCATTAGTTTCATTATCACTATCTGAATTAACACTAATATTATTTTAATTCAATGAGGAACTTTAATAAAGTAAAACCAAATCAAAATGTATACCTACCTAGAGTCTTTCAATGGGAGTAGTCTAGGTGACAGCAAACATTAGCTGAGAAAGTCACTGATGTCAACCTACTTAGAAATAATTATTATTTGCTTAGTAATACGATATTATCAATAAAAAGTGTTATCAAATACTAATAATATGTCCAGCCAATGTTTGCACAATAAAGTACATTCCGCTTGCTGTCACTTGCACTCCTACCTTAGATAAACTCTACAATATTAAGTATATAGGGAAACAATTTAATTTTCATGTAATTATACTTACATTATATCTTAAAAATCATCAAAACCATACAAGATAATTAGCTATAGTAAAATCTTTTTTTCATAAATATAGTTACAATACATAAAGCAATATACTTTTAAAAATTTGCAAGGAATTTTATAGATGGCATAATTTTGTGCGAAAAGGAAATGTATTTAGGGTCATGGTTGTCATTTTAATTGTCTTTTTAGAAGGTTGGCATAAAGAAATTTTGTTATTGTATTGTATTGTTTATGTATACTTATGGTAAGATATTTATAAGATTCCCTCTTCTTCACAAAGTGCCTCAATTAGCGGTTTGTTGCCTAAAAATCCTATCGATGTGCAATTTGAGTTAATTGTTCTAAGTTTTAGACCTTGACTAAATGATTTGTTGAAACGAAGATTTATCATTCTCTTGGCCTTAAGATATTTACTCAAACATTACCACAGACATGTATATATGTGTGTACATGTGTAAATATTTATGTATATATGTAGACTACATGTGTTTTGTATTTAAAGTATATGTATATATGCATGTGTATGGAAATAATATGTATGGCTAATGTATAGACATGTATGTATGTGCAGTTGCATAAGGATTAACCAAAGATATGTTGATTTATATTTGTTGGTTTTCAGCATTCTTAATCAATTTATATACCAATTATTGTAACAAAAAATTTATTATTATTATTCAATCAATATATTTATCATTCAAATAAATTATCACTTATTATAATCGCTGTTATTGTTTTTATTACTTTTACATTTGGTATGGTGGGATCCTTTTCAAATTTTATTGAATACATTTTAAGGTAGTCGATACACCTGAAATAATCAACACATTTGATTCCCTTTAACAGCTTTCGTGATTTGAGCGTGTTATTATGGGCAGCTTTTTTGTGTAGAAAATTATTTGCCCAAGTTTTTATGATGAATCTTGCAGTGTAAAAATATATTAGCCCGTTATATTTTGTTTACAAAAAGTACATCAAAAGACAGCTAGATATCAATAGGATAAAGCCGTTGTTTACACTGTACTATAGATGTTGATATCTATACTACTGTACTGATCGCCTCTTTATAAGGTAACCAGTGACACTTATTGAACTTAGTGAAAAGTTTATATATATAGGCCCTTCTTACTCAACTTAGCCAAGACTGAAAGAGAGCGTAAGTAAACTAGTAACTAACCAAACAAAAAGAGGGGGGGGGTTAAAGGGTTACACAAAACACGTGGTTTCCCACAGGAATCTCTAAATCAAAATCCAGTTACAAAAAGGACTTGAGAATTTATTACAAGACAAAAAATTAAAGACATTTTATACTGTTAATTTAAAGTAAAAGAGAACAGATTTACATTTATTACAAGACAAAAAAATTAAAGATATTTTATACTGTTAATTTAAAGTAAAGGAAAACAGATTTACATTTACAACTTTACCGATTTGTCAAAAGGATTTATTATAAAAGATGTCTCCAGTAGAAGACCAGAGAACCAAAAATATTATTAATAAAGATAAAGAAAATAGTCTTCAACCATCATACCTAATCCCCTGTGTGATTATAGTTTAAATCGCGTGGTATATAGGATGCCGACTGATACAAAACAGCAACATGAAAAACCAGGTCTCATGGTTGACAAATTTAGCGTTACATCACAATACAAAAAGATACAAAATAAAAAAACCTAAAAGGTCATAATCAGAAAGATAACTACATGGAAACTTTACCTCATAAAACTAAAACAAAAAGGAAAAAAGACTACATGTTAAATTTGAACTGATTCCCCAATCAAGTTAAAAAAAAAGGAAGAAACAAAATTTTATGTCTCACGTCAATTGAATCCAAAGAGCGAATGGAAGAGCCAACGGCGTCATCTCCCTGAACAGGAAATTGTGATTTTTTGGTGAGGCCAATCACCGACAAGTTCACAAGATAAAAAAAAAGGACCAATAGCATTATAGTTGAAGACTTGACATTTTCAAAATACATGGTATAAAAAAAACATTAAGGACAAATTAAATACATAAAAAAGGTACAAAGAGATTTAATTATTTAGCAAAGATTGAATTAATCATTTATAAACGATTATTAAAAACTTTAGTTCCACTAATTCCCATCCAGATCGCCACCTATTCCGGAAATAGAAACTACTCTTTAATTTAAACTTTGTCAGACAGACATCGCTACTCGTCACTACCAGGAGCTTCAAGGTCGATAGAAATTAGGTCAGTTTATAACCAACAGTACACTACTCATAGGCTATAGCTGACAATCTTTAACTTTGCTTGTGTTCCTTGTAATGTTTCGCCACTATTTTTATATTTATTTTTATATTTATTTTAGATAATTTATGTTGGACCATTCATGTTTGTTTACATTTGTTGTTCTCTATAACATTGATAGATGTCTTATGAATTTACTCTTAAAAGCTTTTTCAAATCATAAACCGTTAGTCACGTTCCAGCCAAATGCTGCCGGTCATTCTCTAAATTGTGTTTGCGATAGGTTATAAATATTGTGTATTTCGATCACTACTCTGCACAACAGGTTATAGGCCCAGATTACGCAAGTTACGTGATCGGAAACAAAACAACACTTTGATTAAACAAAAAGTTATAAATCAAAAGGTGCAAAAATCGAACAATTAGTTGGCCTAACATAATGGCGCATGCAAACGCGACGCATTCAACATGACTGGAGATGTCATGTGACAACTATGATATGTAGAAAATACAAGCTGAAGCCTTGCTAATAAAAAATGATACATAGGTGTATGTGTCAGGAGAAATACCACAACCCGAAGTGGTAAGTGAAAACGCGGTTCTTGTTGCCGTGGAAGCCACACACAAAACTTGGCTAGCGGCCGATCGAAAGGCAAAAGCTGATTTGATCCTGTACATCAATCCGTCTTAATTAAAACAGATTCAGGGATACGCTACTTCACGTGATGTATGTGTTAAATTAGAATCAATCTACGCATCAAAATACTCACATGGCAACATTGATCAAACATCTCACACAACACAAGATGCAAGATGGCGACGATGTGAGTGAACATCTTGCTTGATTTTTTGTCGCTTTGGGTAAGTTTCAAGCAATGGAAGTGAACTTAAACGGTGACCTGTTGACAATCATGATGCTATTTAGTCTCCCCAGCAGTTACGACAACTTTCTATGTGCAATCGAATCCTGTGACCATTTAACGGAAGCTGAAACATTGGAAGTGAAAGTCTTAGGAGAACATAACGCACGTGCTCAGGAAAATGGAAGTGCCACCATTTTTGTCAACTAAGGAAAACAATTCATAAACCAACTGAAAGGTGGCACGAGCAGTAGTACTTGAACCGAACAGAAACATAAACAAAAACCATAACTAAACTACAAATGCGGCTTTTGCAAAAAGAAAGAAGACAGGGAGGCCAATTGTTTCTTTAAAAAGATGCTTAGCAAACAAACAGCAAATAAAGCTGACGAGGCTCATTGTTTTTTTGTCGACAAATAAATTCCAAAATCAAGCAACATAAACAACCTTTGGTGCATTGATAGTGGTTGCACTTCTCACTTATGCAACAATGAACATGCATTCACGAGCGTGAAGAAAATGCACGGGAATCTTAAACTTGCCAATGACAGTGCTATGCAAGTAAAAGCGAAAGGTGATGTACAAATCACTACCGCGAACAGTATGACATACTCTATCACATTGAAGGACCCCTTATACATGCCTGACCTCTGAACAAACCTCATCTCTGTGAGAAAAATGGTTGATAACAGCAACAAGGTGACATTCGAGAAAGATCACGCGACCATAAAAGACATAAACAATGACATTAAAGTTGTTGAGAATAGAATTGGTGACTTATTCTATTTATGTGAAAGTGATCAGCGAGCGTGCACGGTCACAGGATCAAAAGTTTCGAAAAGTGAATTAGAAGTTTGGCATGCTCAACCTGGTCATTTGAATTAGAGGTACATGGATAATATGCTCAAGAATCAATGTGGGATTGGTTTAAAATTCAATGACAAACTATCACACCTTTTTTGAATGAAAAATAACGTCAACTCCCTTCACCAAACGAGAGGTAACCTCAAAAGAGCTTCTGGAGCGAATCTATTCCGACGTTTGTGGGCTGATTAGGGAAGCATCTCAAGGTGGCGCATGCTATTTCGTAACCTTCATAGATGACTACAGTCGATGGTGTCTAGTCTACTTCCTACATCACAAAGAAAAGGTCACTGAGAAGTTCGCAGAGTTCAAGAATCTAGCCGAAAATCAAACGGCATAAGATCAAAGCTCTTCAGTGAGATAACGGCAAAGAATATTGTAAAGATAAAATGGATTCCATCCTTAAACGTGTAGGCTTCCAAAGACATTTAACAACTCCACACACCCCACAACAGAACGGTGTTGTAGAAAGGAAGAACCACATTCTGGTTGAGGCTGCTCGGTGCATGCTACTCGATTCCGGAATGCCACTGTCCCTTTGGGCCGAATCCATAGCAACATCCAATCACATCCGAAATTGATGCACAACAAAAGGGTTGTCTGAAGGAACTCCATACAAAAGATGGTTGAAGGGGCGGCCAAATATCTCGCAACTTTGTGTATTTGGGAAGGAAGCCATTATCCTCGAAAAGTCTCCCAATAATGGAAAATTCGAGCCTAAAAGCAATAAAGGGATCTTCCTTGGTTACTCTGACTGTTCGAAGGCCTACTGGGTATGTATACCAAGTGAACGAAAGATCCGTGTCTACAGGGACATAAGATTCTGCGCCAAGCCTGGGCCCAGACACATTTGCATACGTCCTTCAAAAAGAAGAAACATCCTGTCAACATGAAAGTGGGGGGTTCAATGAAGAAGAGTCCTCAGATGTCAAGATCAGTCCAAACGCTCTGGAAGACGATGAATCATTTCTTGGATTCGAGGTGAATGATGATCCTCCCATGCTTGACATTGGAGATCGACAAGCACCGAATCTGACATGCTGGCAGAGCAAGGACCCGGCAGATCCAAGTTATTGCGTAATGGAAGAAGGGTCGCCCAACTAAAATATACTAGTCAGCGGCCAACCGAGCCTATCAGGACATTGCTCTCAACAATGATCCGCCATACGGTGAAGATACTGGACATTCAAAAGCCACATCATCTCAACAAATTATGGAGAACATCAACGTTAAAAGTAACAGAGAAGATGGATTGTTTCATAATGCCCCAGTTGCAATGAATGACTCAAGAGATTCACGTCGACAGTGCCATGAAGGGGTCAGATCGTGAGGAATGGTTCAATGCAATCTATTTTGAGATTAGATGCTTGGTCACCAACGACACTTGGGAAATCGTTGATAGCCCGACCAACGGTAGAGTGATCGAATGTAGGACGGTTCTCCAAAATAACTACAATTATGATGGAACATTACTTCGAAGAAAGGCCAGGGTGGTCTCAAGAGGCTTCGCCCAAAGACAACGAATTGACTTTGTGGACACTTTCTCTCCGGTCTCCAGGATCGAATCATTTCGGTTACTCAAGGCGTTATCAGCTAAACCTCAACTTACAAGTCTCACAGCTCGACATTACAACGGCCTATCTGAATGGTGACATTGACACACTAACATTCATGGAACAGCTGGACTTGCTTGTTGAGGCACTACAAAAAATCATTAGGGCTGAAAAGGACGACAGCGTTGTTTGGAAACCACAAGACATGCTTCAGAAACTAGACTCCGGTAACAAAGTCTGCAAACTTCAAAAGTTCATTTACGGGCTCCGTCAAGCTGGTTGACAGTGGCACGCTAAATTTAGTGCAACCTTAGAATCCATCGGGTTGCAGCCCATAAACTTTGACTCATGTGTGTATGTCAATACTTGAGGTAAACACCCAGTTTACGTGCTTATCTTTGTTTATGACATCATGATTGCTTCTGGAAACCCAGAGCAAACCAGACACATTAAAGATGAACTGTCAAACAAATTTGACGTAAAAGACGTTGGAGCCATAAATTATTGTTTAGGAATGGAAGCTAAACGATCCAGGGACAAAGTCACGTTATGTCAGAGTAGCTACATCAGGGATGTCTTACATAAGTTCGGGATGGATGAATGTAAACCAGCGAAGACACCAATATCAGGCTGGCCACTAAAATGAATGGGTTAGCTTAGGTCCGTTTATGTGTTTAGCAATATCTGCAAGGAACTGTCAACAAGAGGTTTGTCGACGCCAGGGATGATGAAGGCATTTTCGGTTTTGCAGACGCCAT
>CABFVX010010772.1:0-11565 GCA_902151425.1 Timema shepardi | reverse complement strand
GGGGGGGGGATATACCCATGATACCAGCTGAGAATCGAACTCGGGACCTCTGGGATATGCACTGACCACTACACCACGGGGCTGGTAGTCCCTCTAATGAACATTATATGTACTATTAATACAAGTATACATCAATTTAATATCTGTAACAACCTGTTTTTGGTACAGTAAAGTAAAGGCGTTATTTTGGCTGGCTTCTTACCTCGCGGATACACCTTCAAGGCGGCGCACACGCGATACGGACAGCGGTATAAATAAACCATACCTACCCCCTTACCGCACCTAACGTTTACCTGCCCTTTTCAATTTGCATGGCATGGCCAACAGATAGGTCTAATAAGGTAGGCAGAGCGAGGTTTCTGATAGGGGGCCTCCCAAGGTGGTGAATAGGGGGGATGCTCGCCCCCCCTCTGGGACTCGCACCGATCCGGAAGCGGTGGGACACCCAGCGGGGCAGGGTACCGGGGGGCGTAAAATAGCCGTGGCGGACCACCTAGTAGGATAAAATTAGAAGATAAGGAGATAGAGACACTTATATTAGGAGCTATAATCAACACTAAATTAAATATTATGATTGTACATAGGTCCTGAGATACAGTCCAGGCCTCAGGACAGAAAGTAAGGATAAATAAATGAATAAATGTTAAATCTCTATAGCAAGATAATAGATATGGTTTAATTCCACCGTTGTCAGAAGGCTACGTGTGACACTCCATCCAAAACCGCCGGCGAGGGCTACTCACTAGTGAAGTGTTTATGATTCGCCACAACGTGCCACCTACCACACGTCGCGAGATGAACGCGAGCATTGTTGGGGAAAAAATTTATTCGGGAAACTCGCGTTTGTACGGAAGTCCCGTAAGTGTTTTGTGTAAGTCGCGTATATGAATTTTTTAAGGAAGTTCCATAAGTCTTTTGCGGAAGTCTCGTATATGAGTTTTTTAAGGAAGTTCCATAAGTCTTTTGTGGAAGTCGCGTATATGAGTTTTTAAGGAAGTCCCGTAAGTCTTTTGCGGAAGTCTCGTAAATGAGTTTTTTTAAGGAAGTCCCATAAGTCTTTTACGGAAGTCGCGTATATGAGGTTTGTTAAGGAAGTTCCATAAGTCTTTTGTGGAAGTCACGTATATGAGTTTTTAAGGAGGTCCCGCAAGTCTTTTGCGGAAGTCTCGTATATGAGTTTTTTAAGGAAGTCCCATAAGTCTTTTACGGAAGTCGCGTATATGAGGTTTTTTAAGGAAGTTCCATAAGTCTTTTGCGAAAGTCGCGTATATGAGTTTTTTAAGGAAGTCCCATAAGTATTTTGCGGAAGTCTCGTATATGAATTTTTTAAGGAAGTCCCATAAGTATTTTCTGGAAGTCTCGTATATGAATTGTTTTAAGGAAGTCTCATAAGTCTTTTACGGAAGTCGCGTATATGAGTTTTTTTAAGGAAGTCCCATAAGTATTTTACGGAAGTCGCGTATATGAGGCTTTTTTTTTAAGGAAGCCCCATAAGTGGATACGTATTCCCCGTAAACGGTTTTTTTTCTTCTTCTGGTTCTTTATTTGAAAACCTCCCGCACTCGGGATTCGAATACCGATATACCGGTAACCACTTTCTAGATTTGGGTTAGCTGCTCTTCGAGAACGGCAGAGGACTTTCCTAGCTGACAATCGGTTCTTTGAGGTGGTTAGGCGGTTACTCCGCTAGTCTTAAAACAAACTTTTTCTCGGACTATGTCGTCTCAATCTCGACCCGGAATATATATATATATTTTTTATATATATATATATATATATATATATATATATAAAAAAGACCGCTCCGGTTGGCGTCACATGGTACTCCGGGGAGTCACTGCTAGTGATAACTTCTCTCAGCTGTTCTAGAGGTTGTGGAGGAAAGAGGTGGGGGAGGGGGGAATCCTTACATCCTTATTCCCTTGTAGCTTTTCAAGTTCACTTTATGGTGAAGTGCGAGATGTTCCCCTCCATTGACAACGCCATCTTGCCAGGCTAAGGCTTGGTAAACCTTATCGTATTCTTAGATATTATACACTAAAACAAGTTGTCAAACCCCGCTTCGGTGGCCGCATTGTCTAAAGCGCTACGCTCGCGGTAGACTAGATTGCCGATGAAGGGGAGATTTGAGGTTCGAATCTCGGTCGGGTGTATAGAGAGAGGGTGGTTTTTTCCTAAATTTTCCCTCCGTTTTCCCTTCACGTAAATGTGAGTACACTTTTATATAAAGATAACCTCTCTAATCCCTAAAACCATAAGCGTAATTAGTAAATAAGCGTATATAACCTGAACGGTTAATAAGATATAGTGCTAAAAAAATATTTATGTCAATATTGTAACTATGAGAATGTCCATATGTAAACCACAATTCTTTATTTTCTTTAAATTATTTGAAAAATGACACCTAGACACGGAAATCGAACCTTGGTCTCAGGTTCGATTCCTCTGTCCAGGGGTTATTTAAAAAAAACTAATTTAAGGTAATTAATCTATCAGCTTGTTATTGAAACGTTCCTGTTACGATTAAAAACAACTGAAATCCTAAATGAGGAAAGGGGTACACTCACAAATTTACCCCGAACCCTTCCACCCTTCACTTAAATTCCTTTTGTTCCCTGAATATGGTAAGTCATTATACGTGTGTGTGTGTATATATATATATATATATATATATATATATATATATATATGTGGGTTAATGCACGTCGGTGGCGAATATATATTCATACTCATGAATGTTTACGCATATGACCTATAAAGTTACCCAAAATACACACACACACACACACATACACGGTCGGAGGAGGGGGTGAGGAAGGGTGGGAGGGGAATAAAAATAGCGATCCCGTATTACCAGAAGCCTACAAAATATAACTCCATGTTTACATTTTGAATATTCATGTAACGGCAGTGAGCGAGCGGTGCGCGAAGCTACCATCTTCAGTAATAATGGTCGCCCTGGTTTCGGGTGGTATAATGTAGTGTTATAGTTATGGCCTCTCCCTCCCGCCAAGTGCTGTGCACACATATTTAGCGCGGCGGAACGTGCTATAGAGAGTGTGCCCGGCTGGTACATAGCGAGCGAGCGAGCCGCCGTGGCTGGGTCTAGTTAGTTACTATGCAGATAAGAGGGGGCGGGATGGTCGTGACATGTGGAGGCACTTATACAACGCTAGAAGGGAGCGGTTTGAGTATCGAGTATGGCGCTTGATAGGAGCATATCTTTCTGCCAGAAACTCGTTCCCATAAATGCGGTGTGTCGTTTTGATGGGGGGTTTTTTTTTAGCGATACTCCACCGAGTTTATATATATGGCATTTCTAGTACCTCCCTTCCTCTACACCCACACCCTTTAAAAAAAATGCATGCGCTATAGATAGGACAACTATTTGTACTGTGCGTATTTGCGTGTGTCACTGGTTTTTTGAAGCTTGTCCTCGTAGTTGACCTGGAAACACTGGTTTGGTTCGATATGTCGGATATAATAATTTATATTTGAATATGTGTAAGCGTCTGTCTATAACTATTTATGGATGTTAGCGCACTAGTTCTGGATACCTTTCTCCCCTCCACATAACCTTTTTACCCTCCCCTGGACAGTTTCCTTCTTATCCTCTAAATAATCTTCTTTTTTGGATAACTTTCTTCTTCTTCTCTGGACAGCTTTCTTCTTCTCCTCTAAATAATCTCCTTCTTCTTCTTTGGATAACTTTCTTCTTCTTCTTCTCCCCTGGACAGTTTCCTTCTTATCCTCTAAATAATCTTCTTCTTCTTTGGATAACTTTCTTCTTCTCCCCTGGAAAGTTTCATTCTTCTCCTCTAAATAATCTTCTTCTTTGGATAACTTTCTTCTTCTCCCCTGGAAAGTTTCATTCTTCTCCTCTAAATAATCTTCTTCTTTGGATAACTTTCATCTTCTCCCCTGGAAAGTTTCATTCTTCTCCTCTAAATAATCTTCTTCTTTGGATAACTTTCATCTTCTCCCCTGGAAAGTTTCATTCTTCTCCTCTAAATAATCTTCTTCTTTGGATAACTTTCATCTTCTCCCCTGGAAAGTTTCATTCTTCTCCTCTAAATAATCTTCTTCTTTGGATAACTTTCATCTTCTCCCCTGGAAAGTTTCATTCTTCTCCTCTAAATAATCTTCTTCTTTGGATAACTTTCATCTTCTCCCCTGGAAAGTTTCATTCTTCTCCTCTAAATAATCTTCTTCTTTGGATAACTTTCATCTTCTCCCCTGGAAAGTTTCATTCTTCTCCTCTAAATAATCTTCTTCTTTGGATAACTTTCATCTTCTCCCCTGGAAAGTTTCATTCTTCTCCTCTAAATAATCTTCTTCTTTGGATAACTTTCATCTTCTCCCCTGGAAAGTTTCATTCTTCTCCTCTAAATAATCTTCTTCTTCTTTGGATAACTTTCTTCTTCTCCCCTGGACAGTTTCATTCTTCTCCTCTAAATTATTTTCTTCTTCTTTGGATAACTTTATTCTTTTCCTCTAAATAATATTCTTCGGATAACTTTCTTCTTCTCCCCTGGACAGCTTTCTTCTTCTCTAAATAATCTTCTTCTTTGGATAACTTTCTTCTTCTTCTCTGGAAAGCTTTCTTCTTCTCCTCTAAATTATCTTCTTCTTTGGATAACTTTCTTCTTCTCCCCTGGACAGCTTTCTTCTTCTCCTCTAAATAATCTCCTTCTTCTTCTTCTTCTCTGCACAGCTTTCTTCTTCTCTAAATAATCTTCTTCTTCTTTGGATAACTTTCATCTTCTCCCCTGGAAAGTTTCATTCTTCTCCTCTAAATAATCTTCTTCTCCCCTGGACAGCTTTCTTCTTCTCCTCTAAATAATCTCCTTCTTCTTTGGATAATTTTCTTCTTCTTCTTCTCTGGACAGCTTTCTTCTTCTCCTCTAAATTATCTTCTTCTTTGGATAAGTTTCTTCTTCTCCCCTGGACAGCTTTCTTCTTCTTCTTCTCCTCTTGATAACCTTCTTCTTCTCTGGATAGCCTTATCGTGCTCCGAATAACTCTCTTCTTCTTCTTCTATGGATAAACTTTTTTTTTCTCTGTATATTTTTATTGTATGTGTCGCCTTCCCCTCTGGATAACCTTATTCTCCCTTGAATTATATTTTATTATGAAACCCCTGCGGTGACCAGAAAGCTCTCATGACTAACCCTATAACGTCATCATCAAGTTTCCTGTGTCTGATACATGAAACTGATCTCCTCTGGCGCCCACAGGAACTACTAACAAAAAAAAACCTCGGGTTTTTCATAACAAACATTAGCTCACGCATGACTTCGTTAAAAACCTCATTTCCGGCCATGTATTTTAATATATATATATATATATATATATATATATTATTCTTGTTGTTTTCATATTTATGCTGTAACTGTTTTTAAATGGCCGATGATCTTTTCAGTTATTTCCTTATCATCTCTTCGACATACCCCTGCTACTCTTAAACGTGTCGAAATGTATAATTATGTTTATTGTGTTCACTGCGTAATCTGGAGTATCCTCTTATTCAAACTAACGGTGTTGATATAGCAGGCTGTCCAACAACCAAGAAAAATACGGAAAAAGTCGGGGAATTTAAAACTGTCAGGAAACTCATAAAAAATTGTATAGTCATTCGGAGAAAATTATATATTTGGAGCATCGCGCAAAAATTTGGACTCTAAGGAAAATGAAAAATAAATATTTTAGAAAAAGCTTTGAAATGTGGTGCTGGAGAAGATATTAGAAGAGGCCAGACAAGATGACAAATTAAGAAATTCTAAGAAGCGTGAATGTGAAGATAATAATTTTAGATGTGATTTTTTCGATACAAAGCAAACTGGTTCGGGAACACCCTTAGAAGAAACTGTCTTATGCATGACGTCATAAAAGAAAAATGTTGAGGGAAAGAGGAGCTTAGGAAGAAGAAGGGATTAAAGTATTGGATGACTTGAAGGAAAGAAGAAAGTTGTGGAAGCTGAAGGAAGAGGCAGGGGAAAGGGTGCATTGGTGGTATAAGTTCACTGACAAAAGGAATAGACCTGTCGTAAGAATAAATAAATAATAATAATAAGGCTCTCAACGTAGTATGCTCTGACTATATTCTCTCTTGACTTATATTTTATATAGTGTAAAGTGTATTTTACACGGAAAGTCATGATGGGAGATAAGGTATGTGAGCTGAACTGTTAAACGCCTTTCTAATTACGCCACTGCCTTCAGGCATCGCAAGGCTTAGTCATACTTAGGATAGTAAACACTGAATAGTAATATACGTATCCTTTCTTGAAGCTGATCGCTGGTTGGTCAGGAGGGCAAAGCAATTGAGGATAGGCTTATCCCTTCAAGTGGACGACTGTGCGATACGAGGACCCGTCTCGATGAATAGGAGTGGAAACAAACGAATACGAGGCGCGTGAATTCAGGAGCCAAGATACGAACTTGGTTCATCTAAGATCGGGTGTCTCCCACACGTTATACGTGGGCCACTGTTGTGTAGATACTAATGACTTCCAGTGCCACTAATTTGGGTTCTAGGAACTGTAGTAGCATAGTGTAATAGTTCTGTAGTGACCTGCACACAGTAAATAAAACACTATCGAAAATGTTATTGAGTTGTCTCGTCTTTTTTTTTTAAGTCTCGCCCCTGTAACCTTCCTGACAGGGATCGACCAGGGGACGCCACTACAGCTCTCAAAGGAAGGTCTATTTTACATATTTCTTACCACCACGTCTTACTACCTGTTCAGGTTATACACATAAATAATAATTACTTTAATGGGGTTGGGATCAGGAAGGAAGCATTTTAGAGGTTATCTACTAGTTTTTACTTGGGAGGAGAGTGTAAAACTAATTAGGGAAAATTACCCTCATTATACTTCACCAACACTAGAACCTATATCTGCCCCGTCATCAGTAGGCCTGTCTTAACACAAAATCCTCGTATGGTTTTTAGTCCGTCAGGAAAATTAATATTTTTGTGTAAATTTATGTGTAAATTCTACCTTGTATATCCCTACCCTATTAGCAAAAATATGCGAATGGTCCGGAGGTATAGTAAAACACATAGTATTTTTTTTTCTTATCCGAAAACACTTGAAACTCTAGGGACTTACCCGACACAACTATCCTCTGAAACTTGTCTTTAATTAAGTAGGAGGGCAGTCTTTTAATGAAGTAGAAGCAATTATCATCAATTAATCCCTTCCTGACTCAAAGAAGCCTCGGCGCTGCGAACAAAGTAGAAGAAATCAAGTCAAGTCGAAAGGATTGGGGTATTAAAAAAAATAGTTTATCAAAGTTTTTCCAGCACTCCTTAGCAAAGCTCACAATGAACACTTAAATCGTGAGGAATATTGCAACGGCTCCCATAAAACCGCCGTTTATTTATTCAAATTGTTTTACTTACATACTCCGTGGCAGTAGCTTTCAAAAGTTTTTTTTTTTAGATTGTAACTCTTGGCCATGTCCAAAATACAAATTTCCAAATGACAGGCTTTAAAAAATATGATCATTTGGTAAATTACTACTACTAAATTAATCTACTGGGAAAAACAATATTGTTAAATTATCGCTCCATTCAATCTAATGGGGAAAAAATATCCGTAATCAAAATATTTCAAATTTGACAACGCTACAGTGGCCCCATGGCTTCATTGGTGCTGACTGACAACTCACAGCTGACATCTGACGGCTTTGAAAAGTTACCAGACCAAATTATGTATCCCTGCGCCAAACCATATGATCTGCAAAAACATGTGTTTAGCAGCTGTCACTTCTGAGAGTCTAAATTTAGGTATATACCTAAATGTTGACTGTCAGAAGTCAGCTGTGAGCTGTCAGTCAGCACCAAGAAGCCATGGGGCTACTGTAGTTAGAAAGAATCCTACTGTTATAGCCTTAACATTACCTCTTATTTGTAATCGTTATGAGAATTTAAACAAACATAATTTTACTGTGAAAAGTTTTATACATTTTCCTCACAAATTCGTTTGAAAAAATAAAAGTAAACATAAACACAATATTTCTAGAGCAAAATTGTCATGTCAATTAGGGAGCTGATAGATAGTGAATTTCGAAGTTTTTCAGGAAAAGGGGTGTGGTAGCATAGCTTGGCACAACCCGTTGACGTCTGGTTGTCTGATTGAAACTTTCAAACGGAGGTCCGGTTCCAAATTTAGCCTATTGCGGTATTTATTCTTTAGGTACACCATGGACGATAAACCACTCCCACAGAGATATGTTGTTGAGAGAGACATAATAAACTGCTAATGTAGAAGGTGTCAGTTAGAGGAAGGAAAATTCTCAGAAATTGGTCTCCAGCCTGGAGTTACGCGCACCCCAGTTTGAGAACCGCTGCTCTTCGGCATTAGAAACGCGAAAGTTCATTGCCGCACTTACAAAAGTACGCCATCTATCCCTATCTTAAGCTAGTTCTATCCAGATCACCTCATTACACCCTATATCTTGAGCTAGTTACATCCAGTCCACCTCATTATGCCCTATTCCTATCTTGAGCTAGTTCTACCCAGTCTACCTCATTACACCCTGTCTCTTTCTTTATCTAGTTCTACCCAGTCTACCTCATTACACCCTATTCCTATCTTGAGCTAGTTCTATCCAGTCCACCTCATTACACCCCATCTCTACCTTGAGCTAGTTCTATCCAGTCCACCTCATTACACCCCATCTCTACCTTGAGCTAGTTCTATCCAGTCCACCTCATTACACCCCATCTCTAACTTGAGCTAGTTCTATCCAGTCCACCTCATTACACTCCATCTTTAACTTGAGCTAGTTCTATCCAGTCCACCTAATTACACCCCATCTCTACCTTGAGCTAGTTATATCCTAGTCCACCTCATTACACCCTAGCTCTATCTTAAGCTAGTTATATCCAGTCCACCTCATTACACCCTATCTCTATATTGAGCTAGTTCTATCCAGTCTACCTCATTACACCCTACTCCTATATTGAGCTAGTTCTATCCAGTCCACCTCATTACACCCTGTCCCTATCTTGAGCTAGTTTTATCCAGTACACCTCATTACACTATATCCCTTATCTTGAGCTAGTTCTATCCAGTCCACCTCATTACACCCTATTCCTATCTTGAGCTAGTTATATCCAGTCCACCTCATTACACCCTGTCCCTATCTTGAGCTAGTTCTATCCAGTCCACCTCATTACACCCTATCTCTTTCAGGTCCATCTTCCCATCTGCGTGTAGGTCTTCCCAATTGTATCTTCCCATTGTGATTGCCAGTCAGTAGTCTGAACGCGGAGATCTCCCACTCGCGCTGCATGTCCTACGCACCTTATTTCTGGGAGATTTGATTATTCTAACAGGGTATGTAACTCATCACTATCCCCACTACCCTCAACTTTTTTTTATCAAATATCTTCCTATAAGCCATTCACGAGCTAAGCTTACCTGGATGACAGCTCGAAATGTTACTAGAAGTAATCCCTAATATATCACTACGCCACCAGCTGATATCTATCACTTTGGTATGACTGTAATGAAAACAGATGGTAATATATTAATGTGATAGTTAACCACGGTAATTTAGGCCAATATTATTTATATATTTATTTATGTTCGGACACAAATTTTATTTATAGTTTTATTCCCCTTAAAAAAATATTAACATCACTTTCACAAAAACTTCTAACGAACATAGCTTTAAAATGGCGACAGACGAATCAAAATCATATGATTGAACATAACGGTAAACAAGTTTTTTAGAATGATGCGGACACGCAGTTGATGAAAATACTTTATTCAGTTAAATATTTCAAAATACGATAAAATAATCAAAAAATCGTGTATTGTATGTAAAAAAAATGACAACAATTTTTCTCTTTTCCAAGTAAATACGATGCCTGTATTAAAAGGTATTGATGTATGCACTGTATTACACAAAATCAGTAACGTTCCAAAACTAAAAATAAGTACTTTTAATTATGTTTAAAATATTATTTCGGGTTGGACAAAAAAAATTATTTAAAAAAATGAAATAGTATGAAAAAACTTAAGTTTACGTTATTTTAAATTGTAATATATAACAGGTAATTAAAGATCTTTACATTTATAACGAAACTGTGATCTTTTACAAGTGTTGGCAACCCAAAACCTAAACATATGATTTCCGAACTGCCATCCAGGTAAAAAACCTATCGTGAACGGAATATAAGCACCTTGTTTTCTAACACATTGAATTTCTTTTCGTCAAGGTATTACTTCACGTTTCACAACCATAGAGAGCAACCGGTAAAACTTTTGTTTGGTATATTCTGAGTTTTACATTCCTTGACCGTGGGTCAACAACTTACCGACCTTGTGGTAGCAGGCATTTGAATTGTTTTAAATAATCCTTTGGGGGGGGGGGATACAGGTGACTTTATTTCTCCGAAAGTGTACTGCCAAGGTTGCCAGAATAGGGAATTAAATAAAACGGGCTCCAACTAGGTAGGACCACGGTTCATCCCTCGGTTGGAGGAAATGAGGAATTTTTTCTGCCACGTTATTTCCTGTCTTTCTTCCTTCATCCTGTTCGTCTAAGTGGTTTTTTTCTTCTTAGCACCGCGCGTCTCACAACTCGTTCGAGCTATACGATTATGTGCCACTTTTTGGATTTTGACGAAATGTACCCGCATTTACGTGGAGGCAGAGTGAAAAGCAAGCTAGGTAAAAAATATCGCCTCTGTATACACAATCGGTATTCGAAACATGATGTCACCGTAAGTTCCAGTCTATTGCGAGTCTGACGCCTTAGACACTGACCGAGTGGTACAAACGTGTGATCTAACACATATCAACACACGACTTACAAATAAACCTGATCTTGAAGAATACGTCTAATTCAACGTTCCCAGGTTTAAGTGCCTAAATATTTTACTTTTAGAGCGACAGACTTACAAATTAACTTAACCTACGTAGAACAGTACGTCTAATTTAGTGTAACCCGCTTCGGTGTCCGCGTGGTCTAACGCGTTACTATCGTGTTAGACTAGACTGCCGACGAGGGGGAGATCGAGTTTCGAATCTTGAACGGGTGTACTAAGGATGTTTTTTCTCTCTCCCAAAATGGGTTTCCACTCTCCTCCACGCAAATGCTGGTACACTTCATTTAAATACAACCATCCTAATACAGTAGCCCTATGGCTTCTTTGGTGCTGACCGACAGCTCACAGCTGACTTCTGACAGCCAACATTTAGATATAATACCTAAATTTTGAATGTCAGAAGTGACAGCTGCTAAATAGATGTTTATGCAGATCATTTGGTTAGGCGTAGGAATACATAATTTTGTCTGGTAACTTTTCAAAGCCGTCAGCTGTCAGCCAACACCAAAGTAGCCATGGGGCTACTGTACCTTAAAACATTAACGTATAATCCGAAAGGGTAGTAAGACGTGGTTATAAATTTGCTTTGTGTATGTGTGTGTACGTGTGTTTGTAGGGAGTAATGGGGGGAGTAAGACGGAAACGCGGTTTCTGGCCCAGAACAATAGACTAATTAGCGAACAATGGAGGCCCTTAATTGACTAGTGGGAGGGGTG
>CABFVX010010771.1:0-11024 GCA_902151425.1 Timema shepardi | reverse complement strand
CCTTTATTGTTGCCTCTTTGCTTCCCTTTGTCCAGAATTGAACACACGCCACTGATCTTGCATGAATTGTGGACTGTGGGCATGTTTTTTCGTTGCAGTTCCGGATATTATCAGCTGAGAATGTGTGTGTCTGGTAGAATTCTTTGACATTATTGTAGAATTTCTCAACATTGAACCTATTGAAACTAGTGGGCCTAGTTGTCGTAGCGAATTTTGCATAATGTTTTTAAGTGATCAGACAATTGCTTTTCTTTCTCTTTGGTGAAAAATTGCCGAACAGTAGCATTTGCTTTGTAAGAAATCCTCTCATCAGGTCCCAACAATTTTGTTCTTTTAAGATGAGCTGACTTGGACGTGTTGAAATGTTTTGATACTTCCCCCAGGAACTTCTTCCACAGCATTTCTTAACTGATCTTCAGTTACCCTCTCTCTTGGCATCTTTCTTAAGCCTGCAAACAATGTGTTCAGTGATATAATTAATTAAAAAACCGTCTACATTCGCCGATTTTTGTTTTTTTAATACATATCTACGAGTGGCAGTCATTTATACAAATTGTTAATTCAGGGTGGCCACAGAAATTCCTTTTTCAAATTCCCTAATTCAGGGTGGCCACAGAAATTCCTTTTTCAAATTCCCTAATTCAGGGTAGCCACAGAAATTCCTTTTTCAAATTGTTAATTCAGGGTGGCCACAGAAATTCCTTTTGCAAATTCCCTGACTTTTCCATACAAATATTTTTAATTTTCCCTGGTCATGTTTTATGTTTGTATAACTGTTAGCCACTAAGTATGGAACGAACTTCAATGGCACACATTTCAACTAATATTGTCTGTGACATTCACAGAGGAACACATTGACAAAGGCTTCAGTCCTAATGATGGTAGCTCCAGGCTCAAATGCAAGTAATTTGTTAAGAGAAACAATGAACAAATCGGAACAGTGGAGAGTGGCTTTAGTTTTTTGTTCATTAATCATGCAAGTGACTATGTAATATAAAACTTGATCCTTGAATTTGATTTTTAAGCCCTCCTGTTGCACCTAAACAAAGTTTACACACATATGCATTAAATGACTTTTTTTCTTAGCTTTTAAATTCCCTGACTATTCCAGGTTTTTGGCCACCTGTAATTTTCATAAACCCTATCCAAATACTTAATCATATGCTAATATTCCAATGTTTAATTGGACTTTGTCTTAAGTATTATTTCAAACCTTAGGTAATTAAATCACATATAGACTGGTTGAGGACAAGGGTAGGGTTCAACAATAAATAAAGAGAAATGTTGCTGGTTTCGAGAAAATTTTAATTTCAAATGGTGGTCGACCCATAACAGCAAAGCAATATGTTCACACGTTTTCCTCTCATTCATTCAAAAGCAAAGACACATGGTCTTTCGCTGATATATAAATACATCTACATCGATATTCCATATACACTAGCAGAGCACGTACCGCTCGGTTTCAACAATAATATACAAACAGGTCCAAACTGGCATTCAATCATTAATGCATGGAGATTGATTTTCATAAATTTCCATGTTTTATTTCACTCAGCCATTGGGGCCTCATAGCTTAACAATTACAATAATTATTGTAAATAAAGTTTCAATTTGACCCTTATAAGAAAATTGAAATTAACATTTTATAAAACAAATATTCTTACTTTTTATTTTTTACCTAACAAATCTGAAGACAAAATACAAGGAACAATATTTGTATTTCCAATATTTTCAGACAGCTAAAAATAATTATATAAAGGAAGATGGCATAAAAGAGATTTACAGGAATCAATGTTTCATTGCAATAAGTAATTGTATTGCCATCTATCAATGAACCACTCTGTTAGCTAGAGTCTGTTCACCGTAGGAATTGTTTACTGAAAGGCCTTTTTCCCTACCAGAAATCTATTATATAGTAAGATATTGGTAGTAAAGAAGACCTTTCGGAGAGTAACTCCTACTGTGAATGGAGTATAGTCTGAATACTTCACAGTTAAGCCGATAGATGGAGCTACCAGTTCAATATTACTATGAATAAAGCAATAAAAAGGAAATGAATAACAAAAATACATTTCAGATAAGATTATACCAGCATGAAAATGACAGTACAGTCTGTGTAGATCGCTGTGCTGAACATGTGTCACGGAATGGATTATACTTAAGATTGGACCACTGTGAAAAGTACGTTCTCAAGAATTATACACCATCTAAATTGAACGTGTTGATTTAAAAGCTGCTAAAATAACAGGTTTGATTTGGCATGAAATTTTCAATGAATTTACTCGCTACAATATATATTAAAATAATTTGATTTAGAAATAAATATGAATAACTTCTTAGTATCAAAATACTTGCAACGTTTACAAATATGAACCACACGAGCAAACGTGTGGTTAGATACATGTTACAATAAATATATATTATTCTTCCTTGTACTTTTCTTGCTAAATACAGACATGTAATACAATTATACCATAAATGTTTCGGCGACAGCACTTAGTGCTAAGCCATGTCTGTGACAAATCAATAGTTTCGATAAGTAACTGCTTGGAATGTTATAATGCTATTACTATAAAATAATGTCCCATAGTTTCACAAGTGGAAGAAACCAGACACAATTTGACGACTCGTCTCGGTGATGCATGAAACAAAGTGACAGTTTAGTGTTATCCAGGGACAAGTTTCAACCCGCCTGTTACTTGTACATACCGCTAAAAGAATAACAAAAGGCAATCTAACTTATTTAATAATACATTAAACATCAAAAAGAACATAGATGGGCAAGGCCTACACACCAGAAAACAGGTCCCAAAGTAAAGTTCACAATTAAAAGCACAACAAAACACATGTTTAAGACATTTCGCGCTACATCAGTCACCTTCTCCAGCAGAAGAGTAAATCACCAAATGGACTATGGCAACATAGCTAGAGGTAGATCATGGTTACTTGGATACTGTTGTTGCCCATTTCATAAGTCTGTTTTGTTGTTATTTTAATTGTGAACTTTCGGGCCTCCAGTTTTCTAATAAATATGTGGGCCTTGCTCCTCTATATTCTTCTTTCAATGTTTAATTTAATACAGCTGTTTGGCGCCATTTTTTTTTATTTAATAATATAATCCGATCAATCGCATCTCTAATAGGAACCAACCATTTTTGTCATAGGCTGACATTGCCCGTTGTCGATAAATAAGTGCCACGACGTAAAACTAGTAACAACAAATATTTGGGAGGATTGCATCCGACCGAATATTTTTTTCTCTCGTGTGATTGCAGATTTCTTCAAATGTGCACGTTGATGACAAACTTTAGTATAATTTCATCCAGCCTCAAATTGAGAGCGGTCAATGTCCCTAGCTAACATTCAGCCATATAAAATAACTTATTTCTTCACAGTCTCGAGTTTTCCACAACGTCTGCACACGTCACAAGAGATAAGGCACTTTGGAGTTACTATCAATACAATAGCACAAATCAAGAATATGGTTCCTTGCACACAAAATTTGCGCATATAGTCTCATTTGGAACTTGACTCTTTGTATATTAGCCAATTGCAAGGTTTAAATAAGCAAAATCTAATTAATAAAGATAATGTAGAATATTCAGTGAAATTTTGGTCTTTTGTTCTAATGAATGTAAAACTGTTTATTCCAGAAGGTACTGGAAAAAGTGGTATAAACAAATAGAAGGGAACAAAATATGGCCTTTACAATGAAAAGAACACAGTACATACTTTCTTCACCTTGTCCAGTGACAGCACTGTAAAAATCGACTTGTGTCCAAGCCATATTATTTTTGTTCCTTTTATTTTTTTAATATCTATATTTTATGAACCTTCTTCCATATAAGCAAAATGTATCTCAAAAAATAAAGTTTTCCTTAAAGAGATGAAGGTAAAGGACACTTACTTTATTTTAAAATCTATGTCGGTATATTTAGACAAAACATTTGATCATTTCAATGATTAATCAGTTTTTAAGAAAGTTCTAAGAAATATCCTGCCCAAAAATTGTATTTTTAAGGAAATTCAACAATTTTTGTACATACATATTTCATAAATAGAGCTAAAATTTGGCTAGTTACATTATTTACAAGCCTGTGTTGATTCAATTTTTTTTAATAAAACCCAAATCCTTGTTTACCAACTCCAATTGATTCCAAATCAAATTTAATGCTGTGGAAACTTTTTTAAATTCAATCCGAATTGAATATTTCATGGCATTTTTTTTATTCTGCCCAAAAATTTTTTAAAAAAACATTTATATTATAATTGTTTGTAATAAGTATAAATAAAGCTACTTTTCCTTGCGGTGATACTAAGTTATAAAATGTGATCCTGAATTAGTTTAGTATCATCAAAGTTCAGATTGTCATGTGTACGTTTGGTCGAGAAATTCACAGAATTTGTCTCGGAATACTGAAAGCTTGTGTGCTGGCCGTAAATCACAGAAATGACTAATTAAGAGGGGGAAAAGATGAAATAAAAGAAACCAGCAAAAATAAATTCGCGTTTAAAGTACAACAAAGTGATCCAAAATTTGAAAGAGAAAATAAACTTAACATTTCATCAATTTAAAAAAAAAGACTCGTATAATCGTGTGACAAATTAGTCATAGAAATAAAAAAGAGGGACAAAACCACACACATTTTTTTATATCAAAAATAGATCAACTACATTAAAAAGATACTAAAACTAATATATACATAAAAATGCTTTTTCGTTTCGTAGCATTTTTTTTTGCCCTATAATGTTGAGGGAAGTCAAGATAGAAAATGAAGAGAAAAATATAATTTTTGTCTAAAACTATCACATATTTAAATAGTCTTCAAAGCTATTCGCTAACTTTGGACAGAGATAATCACAGCTTCCAGAAGAGTACAGACAGGCAGTTGTCCCTCGTAACAAACAGAAGGAATCTCAACAGATATTGAGGGCTCTCCTCTCTACCGTGGAGTCTCGTGGAGCATCACAGAACCCTTCTCGGGATCCTTACTGTCCTCTTGGGGCTCATCTTGGCTAGGATCGTCCCACGGCTGCCGCACCCCAGAGCCGAAAATCAGGTAGATGGTGGAGCAAACAATGTACACGCCTGAAGAGATCATGAATACCACCCTCCAAGCGGCTTGTGTCGGCTATAGACAGATAAAATATGGTTATGGACTTACTAATAGCTTGAATAATTTTATTAAGAGGGTAGAACTGTTTTGTTAGAGCAGTAATTATTATTATTATTAGCACCTCGTCTTACAACCCGTTCGGGTTATACGCACTTACGCTAATATGTAATGGTAGGGTGATTGAGAGATGTAATTGAGGACCTACAGTTTAACGTGGAATCCGAACAACGGTGGAGGCCTGGCATTCCCAGCAGTAATTATTAAATAACCATTACATATGGAGCTAGGCTTCAATTCCAGACATGGCCAAAAAATTTATCATCGGGGAAAAGTGCCCTTTCCTATTCACAGTGATGATTTATTTGGTGGTCAAGGGATTGGGGTTATGTCTGTTCTAAATTTAAGTTAGTTTATAAGTCGTGTGCTGATATAACCAGTTGGTTCAGAAAGTGTACATGAAAAAAATATTATTGTGTGATCCTAATTTGCGCTGCAACTACTGGCCATATCCACTACTCGGTGTATATTGGAACAAACTTCAAAGAAAGAAAATAGATTTGCCTGCCCGGAGAGAGAATGGACACCAATATAGATAAAATGCACGAGTATTCTTGGTAAATCTGATTTGTATAAAATCTTTGTAATATTTTTATGTGATCTAATGCCTCAAGAAGCGAAAAGAGTTATTTCTTTAAGTGAAATATATGATCTAACTCAATCTAAAGAGAATAGAGAGGTAGCGCCATTTGTAGGTATTTGATTATGTCATTGCTCAAGTCACCCAGTTTGCCTAAGTTATATTTTAAAACCAAGACAGCCAAACACACATATTTTCTATAAATAAGAAGAGTAATGACATTAAATGGGCATTGGTGTGGATTTTAAAGGTTTATTTATTATTTAAAGTTCCAAAATGTGAAGTTATTTGAACACTTCAGTATGTTTTCCAGCTGCGTGTAAGTAATTTGCTGGCTTTTATATTGAGTGATGTAACAAGGTCAGCCAATTAGATTTCATTCTCCATCTGGTGCTACATTCTATTCCCTTTACATTATTCTAACCTCTGTTGTATACATCATTTTAACTCGGTACGTAGTAATGAGGATGGAAAATGAGATAATCTAAAGGAGAAGGATGTAAGAAAGAGACCACAAGAAGGAGATAGGAAGAGAAAATAACAGCAAGTGTGTGAGCGAGAGGAGAAGAATGGAAGCAATCAAAGGCATAAGAATAGCCGAAGGAAAGGAGAAGATGAAGTCAATTCTTCTAAAGAGACTCGTGAAAAGGTTGGAAACAGTTGTTAATTATTATAAAGACCAGGGTGACCCAGTTATAATAAGTATAAACACTCACTCTCTCGTTGATGACGTATCCAGCGGTCATGGGCGCCAGCAGACCCGCGAGATTGGCCAGGCAGTTGGTGAAGCTCATGAGGATGCCTGCGAAGCGCGGAGAGATGTCCAGATGGTTCACCTTGAAGCCGGAGTAGATACCGCCGTTGAGCCCCACGCCGATGGTTAGCAGCGCGACGGTGAGGTCCGCATTACAGCCCGTGTAGGAGGCGGCGATCAGAGCGATAGCTGGCCCGTATTGACCTGAGGGGAAACGAGTGCTGTTAATATTGAAGGGGGAATACGCAAAGCTGTTTGAAACCCTGATGAGTGTACCAAGGGTGTTTTTTTACTTTCCCATACTTCCTCCAAATAAATGAGGTCACACTTAGTGGCAGAGTAAGCGGTTGGAGGCCCCCAAGCGTATTCAGATTCTTAATCCCCCACTTTAATTAATGTCATGTTTTTCCAAGGATGTTCTAAACTACATAAATATATATCCAAGTTATAAAAAAATCCCATATTCATTTAGTGTAAAATAAAACTCACACCGTGCATCTCTTTTGGTACTATTCAATAGTAAGAAATAAACATGTACACAATCAGACTTAGTTTTTTGTTTTATTTGAGAGTAATTAATGGCTGTTTGAGATTCGTGTTGCTTTGCAGCCATTGTGGCTTCAAATAAGAGTGCAATGGGGCATCCCGGACTACAAGGGCTCAGTCCTGATGGTATGTTTGTAAGACTATGTTGGAGCGAAAACACATCGTAAAGCTTTTGGAAGAACGCTTCTCACTAACACCGCCATCTAAATACCAAATCTGTTGTTTCCACGCATTTTTGCGACACTTTGCTCGACCCACCTATAAAATACATGACACTTACTATGTTTTAAAAAAAAAAAAATTAACAACAGGTTGAAAAAAAAACTAGTATTGATTATGGTATTTTGAGGCACCAAGCACTCAGTGCTCCTCCAGTGAGTACACGACTTTTAAATTAACCTACTGATCCCTAACACATTAGCGTAATTAGTAAATACAAGTACAGCCCGGACAAAAAATAACACTCGGCGCTAAAAAAAAACCTGACCAGGCATAAGAGTTATTTTATTCCTCGCCGTAAAAGAGGATACACTTTGTATCAAATGTGCCTCCAGTCCCAGGTGAGGGGAAGGTAAAACTCACCGATAGCGTTGACAATCTTCCTCGTCTGCGTGTGCGAGAACCTTCATCCAGTCGGCCACGTGGCTCGCCAACATCGAGAAGATCCACATGGCGAGGTAGGGGAGAGCCGAGAGAGTCCCGTTCTGCGAGTAAACAATTATTAACTAACATAACGATGTCCTAATTAGTCCTTCCATATACATACTATTATACAAGATATGGGACGCTAGAATCCTATGGGAGACGAGATTCGTAAAAATCTCAAAATGATATCTACAATACAATAACTTGAAATAACAATCGAGGACAAAATTGTATTCATATAATTAATTCACATAAAAGGTGCTATCTTTGTTGTATATGACATAATAAACACGACAAACAAAATTGAATTTGGCAGGGGTACCACGTGTTAAAACAATGTTTTCCAAATTTAATTTCAAATATTTTCACTTTGGTTAAAATTTTACACATTTAAATTTTCAATTATTTGAAAGAAAATTAAGTTTAGGAATTGACCCATATTTAAAAAAAATGATTCGGTGAAAATTAAGTTGAACCTTGGTTAACTGACAAACCAAATCCGATACTTAAAAGAAACTTTGGCTTAGATCAAAATAAAGTCTGATGCCTAAAACAAATTTCATGTCGTGTTCAAATCAATCTAGTATATTCTTTTTTTAAATTTTAATCTAATATTTTACCAAAGGAACAAATAAATACAAATCAAATTTATTTTAGGATTAGTGTGATTGTGTTTTAAATTGAATTTGTGTGTAATATTCTACTATGCTAAGTTTTTTTTAAATCCAATCCAATAATAAAACATTTCAAACAAATTTGATACTCACTTTATAAATATTTTAGGTACACTAAAAAAAATGTATTTAATAATTCTAACCTCAAAAGATGAGACATCTAATGAGGATCGCAAGACTTTTTTAATCCTAGTACCAAAGTTGATAAATATCAACAAAAAGTTAGCCTTAGCAACTCTTTTAAAATACAAGTTATTCACTGTCACAAAAAATAAACTGTCCCAAGTTATTCCTTTATGACCTAGAACTCAAGTTACATTACCATGCAACTGGTTTCTGGTCCGATTATATCAATCTGTTAAGCAGCCATCAACTAGAGATTCTAATTTTGAACTAAGCCCATTGAAGCCAAACAAATCTGAATCTTTGTAGAATTTTATATTCAGATTTGAAATTTTGAAAGTTCTTACAGGCTTAATTTCCTTAATTACCAAAAAGTCCCATAAACAACTTTATTTTTTTCCTCTTATGGCACCCACCTCCCCCTTTCCTCCAACCTGTGTCAATTTTTACTTCAAATATGATATTATTTCACTATTAATATCAAGTAACAAAAAGTTCTTAGTTTGCATTTCAACACAGTGCATATTTAGAAGTTATCTATAAGCATATTTATAAAAAAAAACATGTAACATCATTTAGACATTATAGCTACCCCTTTTAACCGTGTAAGAGGTTTAAACATGACCCCAAACTTGACTGGCGCATTTTATGAGTAATTAATTACATTTTTATATCTTTGTCAGTTTAGACAACTCAACAGTTGAGTGGTAAGTTAACCGCCTGGTGGGTATCAGTGTCCTATAATAAAAACTAGAACACAAAAGGAAAACCAAACGACAGTAAATGTACCCGAGAGTGAATTTAGAACGCTAGCTCACCTGTTTTATGTCGAACCGCAGGACCTGCTTCATGAAGGTGGGCAACTCGGTCATGAGCGTCTCGTAGCCGTAGTTCTGCCCCATGTGGGCTACCAGGATGGCCCAGAAGGGCATAGACCTCAGTATGGCTCTCCAGGGGATGGGTGGGGACTGTAACACCACACACACATAAAGTCTACATATATTAAACATTCAACTTTAAACCAATTTAAAGATGGTTTACCATGATTCTGAGTTGAGTATTTTTGAAATCAAATTAACATGTTCCAACAGTTATTTAGGCTCACACACGATAATTAGCTATTTATTAGAAATATTAAGAAGTGATGTAAAGAGGTATAAAAGAGGTGTAGTAGAGTAGGTAAAACAGAGGTGTTGTACATGAGATAGAACAAAGGTGTTGTAAAAGAAGTACAACATAGGTGTTGTATAGAAGCTCAGGAGGTATTTAATAGTAAACGTACCGAGACACCCGCAGAGCCCCACACAGAGCTGGTGATGTATTTCCTCTCGTCGTCAGCGATGTGAGGGTGCTCGTCCGGAGATTCGTACACAGTGACTAGGAAGAGGAGGGACCAGACGGCGCCCACTGTGCCAAACACATAGAAGATGGATGGCCAGCCCCCAGCAAACCCGTACTCTGACAAGAGACCGCTGAGCGGCATCGAAATGACAGTCCCGAACTGAGCCCCTGGAAAAAAAAATCATTACCTCGAGAAGTACTGGGAGATTTTATTGGCAGAGTTTGCTCGGCTATTACCCAGAAACTTTGGATGCTGTACGAGTGCCTTCGGCAGATAAATGCTGGTGAATTTTCCCTTAATTATACTTCAGATTCCTGCCCAATAGAAACAATTATTTAATCAACACAAAGTTAAAAATATTCAATAAATAATTTAAGAACTTCTAATTGTAATAAAACAATTTATTGCATTACATTCGTTCATCACTGTTTGTTACATTTTGTTTTAACCCCCCCCCCCCAGTAAACCAGACTTGGATTAGACCTCTGATCTACCAGTCATCAGCAGGCCTGTTCTAAAAGGAGTGGTCTAGGATCGTTTCGCTACTAGTGTATTTTATGGAATAGTTGCGTTCTCAAAAACCGTGGTGGAAAAAGGTTCAGATGAAGACAACTTTGTGTTGGAAAGTGTGTAAAATTATAAATGATTTCAGTTCCTATTTGAACATTAGCTTAGTGAGATGTTGCGGACTCAAGTGTCCCGAGATATGCAAATTAGGTTCCAAGGTGAAATTGGCAGATTACTATGTAAATTCTCTATAATCATTTAAGCAGGCGTAGACAAATGTATCTAGATTTATTTTTCCACTCGCCTAAACTTCCGTTCACCCTGAAAATATTGCGGTCTTACTTTGATCAACTAGGCCAGGGGTCAACAACCTTTTTTTATATCACAGGCCAAATGGGCCATACAAAAAAAGTTGGTGGGCCAGTTAAATAAAGATACTGTTGAACAAAAAGTATATCAAATTTTATTTCCCAGATGGAAACTACAGTAGCCCCATGGCTTCTTTGGTGCTGACTGACAGCTTAAAAAAGTTACCAGACCAAATTACGTATCTCTACGCTGAACCAGATGATCTGCAAAAACATGTTTTTAGTAGCTGTCACTTTTGACAGTCAAAATTCAGGTATATACCTAAATGTTGACTGTCAGAAGTCAGCTGTGAGCTGTCAGTCAGCACCAA
>CABFVX010010770.1:0-11141 GCA_902151425.1 Timema shepardi | reverse complement strand
CCCCCCCCTTTCTGTTGTGTGTGTCTGTCCAACTGCACGAATATGGCTGATACGTGACCACACACACACTCACACACTCACCGGTCGCGGCGACGGAACGTTGTCACATTGTCACATATGAGCCGGCAAAACGCTGTGCTGGAAGGTAGTTAATTGTTCTGTCAGCTTGGCAGGAGGGGGAGGAGGGTTGTCACATGACCTCACGTCACGTCACAATGTTACCCGCTTGGTCTAACGCGCCACTCTCGCAGTAAGATGGACTGCCGATTACGGTGGAGATCGAGGTTCGAATCTCAGCCAGGTGTACTAAGGGTCGGATTTACGCGTAAACCAAGTAGGCACGTGCCTATGGCGACAGATTTTAGCGGCGGCAATTTTTGAATGACGAAAGAAAACACTTTTTTTCTCTCTATCAGTTAAAATAATTTAATGGCTTCATCGTGTGTGTGATTGCTGTGGTCTACCTGTGTACCGACAAGACAGAGGATCGCCTTAATTCACTGACAATTGTCTTAATTGAAGGTCACTTGTTGGACAAAACGGTTGTCTGCTATCATCAGCCAGTTCGCTCAGCAGAAGTCAAGCCGAAAGATATTATAGACTATTTTATTATTGTGTAAAGCTACTGTTTTATCCGTAATAACATGTCTGCAGTCTACTAATACAAACTTTATGTTTTAAAATTATTTAATATTTTAATTTGTGTGTTGTGATAGTGTAAGAGTATTTATCTCAGTTTATTAAGTCTTTACTTAGATCCTTAATACTTTTAAAACCTCATTAAAATAAATAATAAAATAATGTAAACACTTTTTATCTGTCATCCCACAGATATCACTCGTATATATGGTAGTTTATATATGTGTCGGTGTATGGGGGGTTGCAGGGGGAAACGGGGATTTAGAAGGTTGGAAATTAGGGTAGGGGAAGTGGGCGGCCAATTATCTAGTGCCTGTGGGCGTCAAAGCGGTAAATGCGCCCCTGGGGGTACCGAGGCTTGTTTTTTCATAAATTAGTTTCAACTTTCCCTTCACTCAAATGTGAGTGCACTTCCTCTACATATAGCCTTCCTAATCTCTAAAACCATTGTCGAAGTTAGTACAACCCTAACGGGTAGTAAGACGCGGTGCTAAAAAACAAATATGTTACGTCATTCGAGCTGTCAGCACATTCGATTGACGAACCAGTTTGTCACGTTGGGTTCATATTTTTTTGTATCGTCTCACTTGAAAGCCTGTTATTTTTTTACAAACTACACAAAAAAATTGGTAAATCATGAAATATTGTTCGTTAATTATTTTTTTTTAAAAAAGGGCTGTTTTTAGAATTTGTTGAAAAGTCAGTTTTTTTTAATTGGTTCAGACATATTTTTAATAGGTGTCATTAGGGCATGCAACTATATTCAAATGTTAACGTTTTATAAAAAAAAAACCAAGTCAATGGAAACATCCTTCAAATGACAATATTTTATAAAGCCACAATTTTGACCGTAAATTTAATCTAATTAAAAATTGTTGGAGAAATTGTTCAATCTGTGATGGTGTGTGAAATGGGGGGTGGTCCATTGAATAATAAATAGCCAAATTAAGTTGATTGATAAAATGTATTTAATTACATTATTACAGGGGACAATTGTCGATATTGCCCCGTGAGGTAGACTACGATACTATATGTCATACAGCCGTGTGTTGTACAAACAGTATTACAGGGGACAATGGTCGATATAGCCCCGTGAGGTAGACTACGATACTATATGTCATACAGCCGTGTTATGTACAAACAGTATTACAGGGGACAATTGTCGATATAGCCCCGTGAGGTCGACTACGATACTATATGTCATACAGCCGTGTGTTGTACAAACAGTATTACAGGGGACAATTGTCGATATAACCCCGTGAGGTAGACTATGATACTATATGTCATACAGCCGTATGTTGTACAAACAGTATTACAGGGGACAATTGTCGATATAACCCCGTGAGGTAGACTAAGATACTATATGTCATACAGCCGTGTGTTGCGAGATGTATCATTTCTCCTTACATTACAACGAATGACTCAACAACTGGAGTAATTCATGACGATATTATCCAGTCTCTCTCTCTCTCCCCCCCCCCTGCGAACGGGGCTCTGATCTGCATACAAATGGAATCGCCGGATGTGCGACTTATTTCATTTCTTCTGGTCCAGCTCCGTTAGGCCCTTGGCCATTCTCTATCGGGGTGCTCAGAGGAATAACCGCCGTCTCGGGAGTATCTCCCCGCGGGTCAGTTGCACGGAGGACCGACGCTATCTAAGGATTCTAGTAACAACAAAAACAGTTGAGCGCGATGATAAAATATATGTTTAGTTTTTGTCCCCGCGTCTTGCTACACGCTCGGGCTACGCACATATGAAATAGTTACGTAATTGGTTAAGGACGAGGAGGGTTGAATATAAATTAAGTGTTCCCGCATTTGCATGAAGAATGTAAATACATTTAGAATTAAACCCCCACCAGGGCTCGAACCCCGAGCTCCCCTGTCAATCTTTCAACAACATTTGCTTTCAGACTCCGTTTACAATGAAAACTTGGGAGTCCTACCTTGACTGATTACACTATGGCCCTAGCTTATAAGCTACACCATAGTGGATCTTCTTGATCTGTCCCCAACTCTCTCCTCCGCCCTGGTGAGAGTGAAGAGAAACAATTACCTCGGCTGCTTCTATTTGACTTTGCAAGGTTGGCGCCCTTGTATCGGGACCGTGAAGTGCTCTCAAGCGGAGCTAAGCCGCACTACACTGCCCGGGTCAAGGAAACGGACCAAGATTACTTCCCCCCTCGCCCCCTTGGATCGTGGGGTGAGGGGTAGGAGCAAACAAAGCGAGGAAACTTGAGAGAAGTAAAAGGTAATATAAGAGAAAGTGGTTGGAAAAACATTTCCAGTTGATGTGAGAGAGCTTTTTTTTCCTCCGCGAATCCAATACATCCATCCATGAGTCTCCTGTCGGTTGATCGACTGGGTCATTAGACACTTTAATTACTTTTATTGAGTGGGCTGCGCAATAGTCCTCTTGTATCTTACCCGGGAGACCGGGTTTCGGTGTCGTTTTTATATTCATTCAAAGGGAATGCTGGTTCCTTTCCTTGTATTTTGGCCTACTTGTCATTTTAGCTTGAATATTCTCTAATGGGGGGGGGGGGTAAAATAATCAAGTTGTTGAGCCTTTTATTTATTTTGACAGCTCGTGGGTTAGACCCTTATGTATTTATTACGCGTGGAGGGAGAGAGGAAGACCATTTTGGAAAAAATCAGTCCAAAGGAACGAGATTATAACCTCGAAATCCCCGTCATAGGCGGTCCAGCCTAATGCAATAGTGGCGCCGTATATCATGTGGCCACCGGAGCGGGTTTTGTGCCTTCTAAACGTTGATTGAGCATTTTAAGAGATGATTTAGTTCGAAACCCTGTCGGAAACAAAGTGTCTTAAGACCAACCCGCGCTGTTGTTTTGTTTTTACTATTTTACTAACTCATTAATGTCGTGTATAATTTTATTGAACTAGGAATTTTATAGCTTAGACTATTTTTTCGACATAAAACTAACATTTGAAGAATTAATCGCGAAATGTCTTTGACGGATGGAAAAAGAAACGTATTCTTTGTGTGTGTGTGTGTGTGTGTGTGAGGGGGGGAGAAGGGGGATAAAAAATGACGAAGTATAAAATGATAGAGAGAGAGAGAGACAGAAATAAAGAACAGGAGAAAAAGAAACATCCAGCGGGAACCATTGGAATAACTGTGAGGATTTGTGACCCACCCGGCAAGAAGGTCTTAACTCCATCTCCAGACCAAAGCTCTGGGTTCAATACAAGCTTGTTTCTAAATATTATTATACACTGGAGACGCGATTATCCGGCCCGGTTATCGGTGTTTTAACAAGTGCGTTGTAAAATAAACAAACCTGTTCGTATTCTTTGTAAATCATTTTTCTGAATTTATAATGCAATCCATTTGCCGCTTTATTTTCACTTGTTCTTGCTTTATGGCCGATACTCCATTTCAAAAATAAAGTTCTGTATAGTCAATATTTTGAATTTTTTTTCTCTCGTTTAGTTTGTACAGTTATTGTATAGTTACTCTATTCCTATTTACATCACAATCGGAAAATTCTATTAAAACAAAGTTAAATATTCTATGAAATTAAAAAAATAGTCAAGCAAATACGGAAAATTATTTACACTCGTATTCCTTATTATCCGGGCGGGAATGCCGCCACTTTAGACAGGATAATCGCGACTCCAGCGTATCGGATATAGAAAGAGACTCTAGGTTAAGTTGTTTGTCAAGTCGTGTATCGTCTCAGGTTACAGGGCGGAGTGGAGTTATAGGAGAATAAACCACCAATCTCCCTCGGGATAGTGAGAAATCAGTCAATGCACCCAACCGGGGTTCAAAACCAGATTCTCGTTGTTGACGATGAACTCAAGTTCAATACCAAACTAACGCCTTAGACTGAGAGGCCGCCGGTATATGTTTGTATGTATATAACTACACATGATACTTAAGCACAAAACTAATAGCGTGTATCGGAGAATTATTAATAAATTATAAATATCGAGAGTCCGTATTCGTCTGGAGAGAGGGGATAAAATCAACCGAACAATCCGATGATTGTGGGCGGTATTATTTTAGCGGGGGGGTCGGGTTGATTTTCAAGAAAATGTTCCCAGATAAGAGTGGAGAGAGGGTTGTAAACAGTTTAGAAAAAAATAACACCCTCAAAGTATCTGACCCGTATTCGAACCCTGATCTCCTTGTCATTAGTATTCCAGTCTATCGCGAGTGTCAGTGTGAGGTATTGAACCCTGAACTATCTGCGAGGTCGGAGTCAGGCACGATATCCGTGCGACCACACCCTTGTTTTGTTGTGCGAGTGGTAGTTATCCCCTTCTTCCTCCAGCGACCGCTCTCAACCCCATCTAGCGGGTACTCTGGGAAATTGCCCCGGCCATTAGAGCCCAGGGCTTGACCATCCGACAAAAACTGCACTGCGCGATTATCCAGGAAGAAAGGTAAATACCCCTTGAATATGTTGTTTTAACGATAAAAAAAAAGAGATCCAGAAAAGAGTTTAAAGAAAATAGCGTAGGCCTACGCATTTCATTCGAATAAAATAAAGAGCGTAGTCCACTTGTAAAAAAATAAACACGTCGAGGATCTCGTTGCCGTAATTACTCGAAAGGGGCGAAATAGTTTAAATAGTCGACCAAAATATTTATTGTAGAGGTAATAAAATATTAATAAAATTGAACTTGAAAAGTGATGCAGACCCGCCTCGGTGGCGTAGTTGGCTAACGCGCTTGTCGTGTTGAGCTCTACTGCTGAGGACGGGGAGATCGAGGTTCGAATCTTGGTAGGGTGAACTGGGGGTGGTGTTCTTAAATGGTTTTCCACCCTCCCTCCACGTAAATGCGAGTTCACTTCCCCTAATTCAACCTTCCCAATTCCTAATTCATTAGCGTAATTAGTATTTAAAGCGTATAACCCGAACGGGTAGTAAGACGCGGTGCTAAATATATTATTAAAAGTGATGCACCCAGAAAGAAAATATTTAAAGCCCAAATCACTTACAAATGTTGTATATAGTCCAGTTACTAGATCTCTCCCTTGTTCATACGTCAAGTCATGCGATCTTCAACTGTCACATCTTGTACAGTGTACACTTCATCTCTCCTCTTTGCACAAACTGGTAACAGGTTTCTTGACAATGTGAGAGGTCAATAACTGTCCAGAGGTAATATTTGTCCTGTTACTCAGGAAGTACGATTCTTGGGGCTAGCTTAAGTGTTGCTGTGTTGGGTTAAGTTTGTTCCTAAATTAATGCAATTAAAAAGATTAGTTTTTAAATTGGACGTTAAAGTGTGTGTTAGACGAACCAAACAAAATTATTACATATCTCAATGATCACGGTAGCCACATTGGAATCTAGTCTTGAGGGATTGTTTGCGTTCGGCTGAATTCGTTTATATTCGGTCGAGCTCATTCGTATTAACTTATGAGTGTTCGTTCGAGCTCGTTCGTGTTCTGGTAGACTCGTTGATGTTCGGCTGAACTCGTTTATGTTCGGTCGAGCTCATTCGTATTAACTTATGAGTTTTCGTTCAAGCTCGTTCGTGTTCGGGTAGACTCGTTGATGTTTGGCTGAACTCGTTTATGTTCGTTCGTGTTCGGGTAGACTCGCGGGTGTTCGTACAAATGCATATTTGTTTGTTTTGTTCCTATTGGTACACATTTGGAGCAGTAATCTTGAGTGGATGGTGAAGATAAGTTCTTGTTGGATCGCTATTCGAGATGAGCGAGCAATAGGCCTACTATCCTGGCAATAATTATTCCCGCCATTTCACTACCTCTAATATATATTTTAGAGTCTAGAAGCTATGTAATATTTATTAGACCTTGAAAAAAATCAAATAACCTTCATTCTTTTTTGTCCATTAAAATGTCTTCTAGAATTATTATTTTTTTAGCTCATTGCGTTGTTCTTTTTGATTTTTTGTCCGAGGCGGAAAACTGCCGCATTTGAGTCGTGATGATTAGAACTGTCTCACGTCATGAAACCAGTCGCCCACTGTTATCTCGGCACTCCCCGGGGGGATGGGCGGCAGGTGGGTGACGCGGATACGGGCGAGGACAAAACCGGCTCATGTCCACAAAGTTAGGATTAGTTGGGATTTTAAAAATAGTTTTTACTTTCACAAACAGGAAAAGTATCGCAATCGTAATTTTTATTTCTCTCTCTCTCTTTCTTTCAAGATTATGATGGAACGCGTCCATTTAATCTGTCCCCGAACTCTAAAAAAAGTGTCTTATAATTCTGTCTGTCTGTCTGTACCCGAGGCTACAGCCGAAACTTGATATGTATGTGTTACACGCTCATCACACCTTCAGAATGAATCAATATTCTGGTTCTAGCTCTAAAATTAAGGATAAATTTGGAAAAATGTTAAATATTTGGTTAAAAAGTGACATTTAGGGAGTGTTTTATGGTGCAAATAGCGAAAGATACATTTTATTGGTAGTTTTCTGAATACCGAGGTGACCTGGCGGTCTAGGGGTAAGGTGTCAGACTTCTGTGCTGGCGGCCGGGGTTCAATCCTCGGTCCCGGCAAAGATTTATCTGACTACCAAACCCTTCCTTCACCTCTGACAAGACATCTCGTGAATGTGGGGAATGCCAGGCCTCCACCGTGGTTCGGATTCCACGTTAAACTGTAGGTCCTTCATTTCATCTCACAATCACCCTACCATTACACATTAGCGTAAGTGCGTACAACCCGAACGGGTAGTAAGACGCGGTGCTAATAATAATAATAAAACTTAATTCCGATAAAACACTGGATTGAGCAGGGCCGTTTAGTTTCTCGTTCCTGTGAACACATTTCACGACGTGGCTACGAACTATTAACAGCTTAATATAAGGGGTGGGGATGAGGAGGGTGTATTTTATCTGGGAGAGGGACTGTAAGCCCGCAGGAGATTGTTTTTCGATAGAAGTGTAAAAAAAAAAAAAACAGACTTTTCTTCCAAATAAAATGAGTGTTTTTATTAAAAATAACCCGCCTCGGTGGCCTAGTCGGCTAAACGCGCTTATCGTGTTGGAGCTCGACTGCTGAGGACGGGGAGATCGAGGTTCGAATCTCGGTCGGGTTAACTGGGGGTGGTTTTTCCTATATGGTTTTCCACTCTCCCTCCACGCAAATGAGGGTTCACTTCCTCCTAATTCAACCTTCCCAATTCCTAATCCATTAGAGTAATTAGTACTTAAAGCGTATAACCCGAACGGGTAGTAAGACGCGGTGCTAAATATTATTATTATATTATTAAAAATCCGTATAAAATCTGTCCAGGTGTTGGTTCTATTTAGATATTTGAGCCGACGCACGGCCGGTTAGGGCCTTTAGCACCGAAACCGGGAAATATCTGTGAAAACCAAACATTTCCCAAATAAAAGTTGATTTATTGTTCACTGTCGTTTGATTTGTGGGCCAAGTTAAGGAAGAAACCATTACACTAGACTAATGTTAGTTTTTAATCGGTCGTTTAAAACATCCGGTTTAATCTAACCCCCCCCCTCCCCCTTTCCCCACTACCCTTAGCAAGAGGATGAACGCAAAATATGACAACGTTTTAAAAATATTACTTATCTCCCCCTGAAAGTTATACCCATTACTCGGCAAGTGTTTGGGTGTTTAATTAATCCCCCGAGGCTTAATTAGGTTTTTTAATAGGAAGTGATATTTCACCTGCCTTCGTTATGTCGGTGTGTTTTTTACATCCTCCCCCTCTGGATAGTTTGTTTAGAATAACGGTCGGTTCAAGGTTCCTAAAGAATGTAACATCTTGTCCCGAGACTTGACGGTCGGGTTTCGAATCCTATCTGGGTGTACTGAGGGTATTTTTTTCTACCCTAACTAGTTTTACATTCTCTCTCTCTCTACGCAAATGCTGTTTTGTTTTTTAAACGTATATTTAAATATTATTTGTTGACTCTGGAATCTAACTCGGGCCTTTCCTCTAAAAACCTAACTATCGTTAATTAACTGATTTGTCCCGCCCAGATAAGTTCTCTGAAAGGAAATATTATTTCTCTCCGTTCGTTGTTACAGGAACACGTTTTCCGTGTGCGTCGGTCCGCGTCGCGACGCTGGGAACAAACTCGTCGTCAAGGGACGGTCCGGAACCGGAAATGAGTTGGTTTCGCGGCCCGTGGACAATATCCCCCCCTTGTATCGTATCTGTGACGAGAGCTCCAAGCGGTCGGAAATTGAACTGCTAGTCTCGCTGGTGTAATAGCGTCCCTCGTCCCATTGGTCGAGAGTGTGATCATGTGACTGGTTGACTGTGCGTGACATTGGTTGAATGTGTGATTGATTTACTGACTGATAGACTGTGATGAATTGATTTGATTTATTGACTGTAATGAATTGTTTGTAACTTTGTGATGGATTGACTGTGCGATTTATTGACTTGGTGGTGACCTGGTGGTCTAGGGGTAAGGTGTCAGACTTCTGTGTTGGCGACCGGGGTACAATCCTCGGTCCCGGCAAAGATTTATCTGATTACCAAACCCTTCCTTCACCTCTGACAAGACATCTTGTGAATGTGGGGAATGCCAGGCCTCCACCGTGGTTCGGATCCCACGTTAAACTGTAGCTCCTCCATTTCATCTCACAGCCACCCTACCATTACACATTAGCGTAAGTGCGTATAACCCGAACGGGTAGTAAGACGCGGTGCTAATAATAATAATAATAATAATAATGACTGTGTGATCGATACTGTCTGACTTGGCGGTTCCAAAGTATTAATGTTTGACTGGAACGTCAAGCGAAGTGTTACAGTAGTTTAGCAAGAGTCTAGGAATCGATCATCAGGAGGTCCCAATACCTTGTACCCTATTTATATTCCAGTCCTGATGAAACAGAATGAATTGAGATATATATCCATCACTCTCCATATCGAGTTAAACAATAAGTTGTATTCCGACACACGAATACGGGATGTTTTTGTTTGCTATCGTCGCCCCATCAGTTGTAATCCCCGAGAGCGGACAATAAGCTTCCCACGTTCTCTGTGGCTGCTAAATATAATATTCAACTTTGAACACAAGACTAATAAGATAAGTAAACAAAGAACTTGGTACAAAACCAAAGGCTTTGTGCTAAAAAGCTTTAACTTGTTGTTTTTTTGCGGGTATTTGGAGGAATTTACGGAGCTTTACGGGGGAGTTTACATCGCCGCAAAACTTAATCTACTTTGACGAAGCAGAATTTTATTTTTTGTATCCAGATTTCTGTCTCGCTAAAAACACTAATCTTGTCTTTTAACAAAATAGCCTCAATATTTTATTTAAAAAATTAATTAAAAGTAGATTTATTCATTAACAAAGGTATGATTTTTAAAGTATGGCATTATCTGGAGCATCTTCTATAACACAATACACGATAGATATAGATTTACCTCTAGCGGACATGGATTCTATAAGGAGCTGAGCGTCTTCTATAACACAATACACGATAGATATAGATTTACCTCTAGCGGACATGGATCTATAAGGAGCTGAGATAGATGTCTAAGGCTGGTTTCACACTGCTGAGTCGAGTCATCGAGTCCACTAGTTTGATCAACGAGCTCGTGCAAGACGGATGTGGTCCTAGCGGTTTCTATAAAGACGATTGTTTGGAGGCGCCGGCTTTGACGTCTAGAAAGACGTCGCCTAATATGAATTTACTCACATAATGTGAAACGATTCACCTTTAGCAGTTTTTCACATTTGTTTCTAAATAGCGGAAACTGCACTTCTATCCCGATGTTCAGGTTATCGAAAGATCTTCTCGAACGATAACAATTAGGTAATCAGTGTTCAGTATCCTTGGAAAGCAGGTGGAAATAATACTACAGTAGCCCCATGGCTTCTTTGGTGCTGACTAACAGCTTTGAAAAGTTACCAGACCAAATTATGTATCCCTACGCCGAACCATATTATCTTCAAAAAACATGTGTTTAGCAGCTGTCACTTATGACAGTCAAAATTTATGTAAATATCTAAATTTTGAGTGCCAGAAGTCAGTTGTGAGCTGTCAGTCAGCACCAAAGAAGCCATGGGGCTACTGTACCTGACCCGGCTCGACTCGCCGGTGTGAAAGGTATTGGTCCTCCACCGTGCTATCAAATACAACATGTGCTTGTCTCAATTGGTGAGCCAGACTAGACTCGTGGGTGTGTAACCAGCCTAAGGTGCTATCGGCACACGGGGAACTTAGAACTTAACCTCCGTTTCGGTGTCCATGTGGTCTAAGGCGTTACTACTGCAATATACAGGACTGTCAATGGCCGGGGTTTGAATCCCGGCCGGGTGTTCTGAGGGTGTAATTTCCTAAATAGTTTTTCATCTACCTCCATGAAAATGCTTGTACACTTCCTCTAACTTCAACCTTCTTCATCCTTAGCCAATTAGTGTAGTTACAGCCAGAAGTTGACCTGGCGGTCTAGGGGGTAAGGTGTCAGATTTCTGTGTTGGGGGTTCGGGGTTCAATCCTCGGTCCCGGCACAGATTTATCTGATTACCAAACCCTTCCTTCACCTCTGACAAGAC
>CABFVX010010769.1:0-12940 GCA_902151425.1 Timema shepardi | reverse complement strand
CTAAAATCTAACTTAGTTTGTATAGACTGTTCTTATTGAGATTACGTGCATAATCCTTGTCATGTATCATGTTATTTCAATAAATTTCATTACTTCTATATACATCCTTTTTCTTTTTTACTTCTGTATTTATATGTTCGTGCACCCCTAACAAAAATACCTGTCGGTGCAACCCCTGTGTTAGCCTTTTGATTTGATTTTGGCACAAGCCATATTTCAAAACAACGCATCATAGAATTCAATATTGCACTAGAGCTAAACGTCTTCGTGGCATATTCTCGTTTACCGAGACAAACCCCCTTAAATCCGTGTCAAGTAAACATTTCCCTTCATCTAACCATATTTCCCTAATAATTAAGTCTTGTTTGCTCTCACTAAAAATTATATCGAGCTCGTGGCTTTCTTCAAGAATAGATTTTTATAATTAGGCCAGGCATCCTAATTTTGAAACGTGCTAGTGGCGATTCGCTAGCGTATTTCTCTCATCTCGCACACAATCTCGCAAACCCTTAATTTTGAAACGTCTGCGCTGTGAAAACTGACGTCACACGATCAAATAGCGAGAGGATTCTACTCGCCAGCCTCACACCGTGTGAGACAGGTCTTGTCTGTCGAGTAGAGCATAAAATAACAAAATGGATGCCACCCTCCTCTTCGGTTTCAGCTTTCTGAGCGTGATTTTGTTGAAATAAACCTACGAATGTACAAAATAGGTTTACAGAAGAAAAAAATATGATTGCTTTGTACACTTTATTCAATTCTTCAATAAATTTATTCGGTTGGGGGACCTTCTCATAATCTAGAGTTTACGTGCTCAAATCCTGTCATCTTAGAATGAAAAAATAACTTTAACTCTAAGTGAGTGTATTAGTAAGAATATAATTTTTTTAGATATTTCGTATAGAAGTATAAAAGGTATTTGCAGTGGCGCCCCTAGGCACAATTATAATATACGCCCTCCCCTACCCCTTTTTTTGTCAAGAGCTTTAGGATGTTTCGGTGGAAATAAGTGTTGGGGGTGAGGGGCAGAAGTTAGTGCAGTCAACTCTCGATTCCACGACCCCGGGAATAGCGTCCCTCTTGAAGTAGCGACCCATTTTTGGGTAACCGCGAAAAATGTTGGAAAAAGGTTGACAAGTTTAAGGAAATCGGCTGTAAAATGTGTTTGTTGCATTTATTTAGGTCGCTGCGTTGCAATTATCTTTGTGAGCGCTGTATTACTAGTAACTGGGGTGGGTCAGGTATAAAAATAGACACCACCTAATCAATGCCAGCCAATAGCACTTGACTCTCTGTCCACCCCCTCCCACAACAAGAAAATGTTTCCCCGCACGCGACTGCCACTACATCAAGCGCCAGGCTTGCTTTTGCCATGGTTATTTCGATTCTCGATTTGGTTACTATTTTGGTTTGATTTTTGACGACCCATGCTATTGTTTAACATTGTTATTTTGATTTGGTTACGTTTTTGGTTGGATTTTTTGAACGATGTTTGATGACCCACGCTATTTTTTAAAATTTGATATGAACTTCTAATTTTGACGAAGTGAGTGAAAGGAGGACCTTCTTGACGCTCATGAAGAAGTACGAGATCATCCAGGAAGTAGATGAGAAGAAGGTTACAAAGACGCAGATTGCGTGGTGGCATGGCATCCCGAAGTCGACACTTTTCATTATTCTCAAAATGAGAGAAGAAATTGTGAATGCAGTGCAGAAGGAAGGCCAAAAATTTGAAGGGTGTGAAGCATGTGAATCTGGAGCAGGCTATTCTGGAGTGGTTCAGCAAGCATAGAGCGCAAAACGTGCCTATAAACGGACCGATGATGCAGAGGAAGGCTGATGAATTTGCCCTGAGGTTGGGTATAAACAACTTTAAGTGTTCAAGTGGGTGGGTAGAGCGTTTTAAAGTGCTTCACAGAATAGCCAGCCACAAGGTCGTCGGTGAAAGCGCATTGGTGGACCCAACACCAGTGAGGGATTGGATGCCCTTGTCCCGAAACAACCTTAGGCGCTATCAGCCTCAAGATGTATACAACGCTGACGAGCTGGGAATGTTCTACCTACTCATGTCCAGATCGCACTCTTGCTGTGAAAGGGGATAAGTGCAAAGGTGCTAAGAGGAGCAAGGAGCGCCTCACCGTCCTTCTGTGCTGCAAAATGGACGGCAGGGATAAGATGAAACCCCTCGTGATCGGGAAGTTCAAAAAACCCCGCGGTTTCAAGGGCAACATCCCGCCTTGTGACTATGATTCTAATACGAAGGCATGGATGACCTCGGAGGTGTTCACGAGGTGGCTTCAAGGCTTTGATTCAAAGATGGACGCCGCAAATAGAAAAGTCGTGCTCTTTGTCGACAATTGCCCCGCACATCCTGCTCTAGACAAACTCAGGAACATCGAGCTGGTGTTTCTGCCAAAGAACACCACCAGCATGCTTCAGCCCCTCGACCAGGGAATAATCCAGCAAGTGAAGGTTAAGTTCTGTGAGATGCTTGTGCGGAGTATTGTGTGGAATCTTGACATGGGCAAGGAGGTTGAAAAGTGGTATGTGTTCAGGGCCATGGAAGGAATCGTCACCAGTTGGAGGGGCGTGAGACCAGTTGTGATCACGAACTGCTTCCGACACGCCCACTTTGTTTTACCAGTTGACAAAGATGCTGCCGTCCATGTGCTTCCCACCGCTACCAGCGCCGAGGACCCAAATGACCCACCACCAGTGGACGCCAATTCCCAGCCAGGCCCTTCCACAGAACCGCAGGTATGCCCCTGCATGAAACCGTGGCCTGGCCCATCAACAGCACCTTCGTTTGCCCCCCTGACTTTTCACTCGGCCGTGCGATGAAGAAACGTGGCAGAGATTAGCCCCAGACTGCACGTATGAGGAGTACATAGCAGCAGACGATGACACAGTTTAGGGCACCCTCTACGACGCTGATATAATTAGGAAGCAGCAGAGTCCAGCAATGAAGAGGGGGAGGAAGAAATGGAAGAAGAGCCTGAAGACATCCCCACGATGAAAGATATTCTGAAAGCTGGGGACGTCTACTCAAGAGCACTCAAGCGCCAGGGAGCTAGTGAAGATCTGTGGTCCCAGTTTTATAATTTGAAAGACTTTGTCGAGAAAACTTGGCGCTAAGAAGAAGCAGGCCTCCATAATGGACTTCTTCAAGAAATAGGTAGGTTTTATTTTATTTACTTTTTCACGTGTTGTCTACAAAATGCAATTTTTTCGTATGTAGGTCAGGGGTGGAACAAAATCTGTTAAAATTCCATTAACGACCCCTTCGAAATAACGACCCTTTTCCAGGGAACCGTGAAAGGTCGTAGAATCGAGAGTTGACTGTATTCAAGAATTCAAGAAAAGATTGCTACGGAAGATAATCAGGCATGTACAAGATGCATACCCTACAGTAGCCTTAGCTAACATTATGAAGAAGGGGAGACTAAACTCGGTTACAAAGCGATTGCAATGTACAATTATTTACAAATAAATATTGTCGTTCTGACTATAACTTGAACTATTCCGATAATTTTAGTCAATAATTTTTAAACGTAATTATTAAAAACAAAATATTACAACAAAAATACAAATAATGTTATCCAAATTGTGGCGCCCCCTAAAGCCGCCACCCCTAGGCCCATGCATAGTGAGCCTAGAGTGTAAATCCGCTTCTAGGTATTTGATTCTACGTAGACTACTATAATATTATTCATTAAGAGTGTTTTGACAAGGCAGTATATTAAATGAAGTACATTAATTTTGAATTTTTTTATGTAGGTGATTATTTATCAATTAAATTAATGGGTTTTATGACATAAAAATTTACATATTTATATATAAGGCTAAGCCAGCTAATTATTATTCTTATGGTAAAAACCTTTGGGGCATATTTATGTTTTAAAAATAGTAGTTGCGAGAGTAAAATAATATTTTACTGAATTTTAATTATTAACAAGTTATTTAAATTCAGATAGAAAATTTAAATAGCCGACTCGAGCCGAGACTGATACCATGAATTCTGAGTTACAGATACGCACGCTACCAAATAATTTATAGTGGATATTGAGTAGAAGGGTGGTTTAACTTCTACTTATATAACCCGAGAACATTTTGAGACCAATTTAGATGCAAACAAATGGAAGATGGTTTCCTAATGAAACTAAACAAATCGTTGTATATGATGCACTCAATACAGTAATATTGTTTACTTTCAGTTACGTATCTGGTACGATAGTGCGCTGTTGCATCCCATCACCTCAATCCTTTGGCATGTCATGGTTTTACAGTGTTGTCAGATTGAAACTCAGTCGCAAGCGAAACAACCCTATACCGACTCCCACAACAGTAGAAACCTTTCATAATTAGCTCTGATTTGGTACAGCCTACGATTTGCGAGGTCATGAATTGAAAGTTTTCAGAAGTTTCAAAATTAGGGGTCCATCTGGCACGGTGATGCCACCCCGGGAAATAGCTTTGTCAACGGAGCATGCGGCCAACCTCAGCTTGGAGCTATTCGCTAGACGTCACGGAATGGTTTCAATATCATCCCGTTCTGCGCATCTTTAAACGACCAGGGACATTGCGTGGAAGGTGGTGCATGGCTGACATCCTAGGTGCTAGATCGTTCTAGAACAACCTTGAAGCCTCGAGCTCAACGCGTAATTCTCTTACGGCTGCCCCTTCTATTCTCGCATACGTCTCTTTACAGCCACGTTGATTCATATAATATAAGGGAGGCTCAACACAAGAAAATACCAATTTCTACCTACATTAAGATACACCTCGCTTAAAAGGTGGTAGCCAGGATTTTATTCAGTGTAAATTTAAATTAATTTCTTTAGAAATTGTTGTTATTATTATTAGCACCGCGTCTTACTACCCGTTCGGGTTATACGCACTTACGCTAATGTGTAATGGTAGGGTGATTGTGAGATGAAATGGAGGACCTACAGTTTAACGTGGGATCCGAACCACGGTGGAGGCCTGGCATTCCCCACATTCACAAGATGTCTTGCCAGAGGTGAAGGAAGAGTTTGGTAATCAGATAAATCTATGCCGGGACAGAGGATTGAACCCCGGCCGCCAACATAGAAGTCTGACACCTTACCCATAGACCACCAGGTCATCGGCTTTAGAAATTGTTATGGTTCAAAATTACATTCCGGCCTAATTATATGTGAATGTAAGTATTTAAGTTCATTTAGGATAGCGTGACTAGCTTCAAAACAATGTTTTAGGACTATTTTAAGTCCTTATATTTTTGTATGTTAAAGATATGTAAATGTTTTGGTCACTCTGCACTTGGATTACGTGACCAAGTTTCGGTACTACGTTATTTGAATCTTTTTTTTAAGTCCTTATAATAATTTGTATATTGAATATAACTGTAAACATTTGGTTCACTTTGAACATGTGATTAGTAGCCATTTCTTGGGATTCATATGGATTATGTGGAGTGAAACTTGTGTGGAGAGTTTCTTCCTCCAGTTGGTTTCCTAAAATAATGTTTAAACATTTATCTTTACTTTGGTCAGACGCAGAACAAAAAAGTATTGACGTCAAGTTAGTTTATATATTTTGTTTGAAAAAAATAAAATCATCCTATATATTTTTCTAATTTCTATCTACTTTTTGGTGTGATCACTCATATTGTATTTAGTAGTAACGGTCGGGTACACAAGGACAGTGTTTTCAACATTTTTTGCTCACCATTCTCTCGTGAGGTGAATTCTGATTCATTTATCTGAATCTTACTTCTTATACCTGTTTATTTGGGGTATATAGTTTATTTATTCACAAATCACGGGGATGATAAGGTTTGCAGGTCTAAATAAATGATTACCCCAATTAAATATTTGTTTAGAAATCACTTTTTCTATTAGGACGAGTTTTAAGAAAGTTTAAAATAAATCTAAGTTTCCTAGCCTTAGGAAGACATTTGGACGCTAGACTTGACCTTGTATCTATCCGACACAAAGCAGGCAGGAATAAGTTTACTTTCAATACATAATTAAAATAAATATTGATGTTAATATATTCATAAATATAAACATCCATATAAATACACTTTACAGGCCATGACTCTGATTAAAAATATATTATCTTGGTAGCTAATCAACTTAAATGACCACCCATAGTGAATACCTTCTTACAGCTCTTAATGAACTGGTGTAAAGATAACCACGATTTTTGACTCCTATCCATGAGTTAGGGTCTGTGAATGGAACCAGCCACTGCCGTGTATATTAAGTGGTTTCATTCAATTAAACGCACAAATTGTCATTCTATTAATTAATTTCCTAAATGCTCGCTTTCCGAATGTCTGATAACAGAGGGAACTCCCACAAGGAATATTTTAATTTGGACATTTTAAGATCTGCGTTATCTTTGAAAAAGTACTCCTATTACTCTATTTAGTGTATCTTTGAAATATATTTCTTGTTAGGTAATTATTTTATGGATAGAATTAAAGCTTATTTATAAACTTATGTTCTTGTAAAATACTTTAAGAACACATTAAAATACATTTAAATAAGCTATAATAATTTATGTTAGTCAGTGAATGTAGGATGCCCCTTAGACAGTGGTTCCCAATATCATAGTATATTGTTTTTTATTATTATTATTATTTAGCACTGCGTCTTACTACCAGTTCGGGTTATACGCTTTAAGTACTAATTACGCTAATGGATTAGGAATTGGGAAGGTTGAATTAGAGGAAGTGAACCCGCACTTGCGTGGAGGGAGAGTGGAAAACCATTTAGAAAAAACCATCCCCAGTTCACCCAACCGAGATTCGAACCTCGATCTCCCCGTCTTCAGCAGTCAAGCAGCTCAACACGATTAGCGCGTCAGCCAACTACGCCACCGAGGCGGGTCATAATATAGTGGTTGAAGTGTTTAGAAAAATGGTGTTGAGCTGTAGATTGGCACAAAAATCACGAAAAGTTTGAACTCTCACTAGGTTTTCAACAAACCCTGTCGTCTAAACAAGCAAAAAAAAAGGTCGACTCAAGTGATTTTTCGTTTTGATTCAGCTAGTTAAGAGTTAAAATTACACTTAATATAGGTGTGTGTGTGTTTTATCTACAGTAGCCCCATGGCTTCTTTGGTGCTGACTGACAGCTCACAGCTGACTTCTGAGAGTCAACATTTAGGTATATACCTAAATGCTGACTTCTGAGAGTCAACATTTAGGTATATACCTAAATGTTAACTGTCATAAGTGACAGCTGCTAAACACATGTTTTTGTAGATCATATGGTGCGGCGTAGGGATACATAATTTGGTCTGGTAGCTTTTTAAAGCTGTCAGTCAGCACCAAAGAAGCCATGGGGCTACTGTATGTATGATTTTGGCAGGGAGAAACGTTTGGGAAAGACAATTTTCTTTGCTCTCAATATTGATAACATCCTTTTTACTATATTATTAGTGTTATAATAGAGGTAGGATTGGTATTATATATAAAAAACGGCAGGTGCAGCTCACATTTATTAACTGCTTACGTAAAAGTAGTTCTAGTTACTTTTTTTTTCCAACTATCGGATAAAGTTCTTTCTATGAAAATAGAACTGTACGTCTGACCATCTAATCTCTAGGAAATAAGTGAGATGTGTGGATGTTAGAGGATGCATCGAAATTAGCGTGAAGTGAGAATGGAAAAAATAATAATTATATAAACTCTTCTTCGAGCCTAGCCCCCACCACAAACTTTTCACTACCAAAGGTATTCAATTGGAAACTATCCTCTTCCTCTTGGGTGAGAGCAATACGATATATTAGCTCAGTCGATAGTGTGACAACCTTCTGATTTAATAGTCCTTGGTGCGATTTCCGGGATGACCAAAATTATATTATTGGCTGGGGTAATTGGTACTGTGTGTATTCTAAAATTAATTAATTAGTTAGTTATTATTATTATTATTATTAGCACCGCGCCTTACTACCCGTTCGGGTTATACGCACTTACACTAATGTGTAATGGTAGGATGATTGTGAGATGAAATGGAGGACCTACAGTTTAACGTGGAATCCGAACCACGGTGGAGACCTGGCATTCCCCACATTCACAAGATGTTTTGTCAGAGGTGAAGGAAGGGTTTGGTAATCAGGTAAATCTGTGCCGGGACCGAGGATTGAACCCCGGCCGCCAGCACAGAAGTCTGACACCTTACCCCTAGACCGCCAGGTCACCCACATGCTAGAGATCTTGCAGATGTCTATGCACCTCGAAGAGAAAAGTTTCCCCACCTTTGTATTAATTAGACCATCCGACCGCTAATGTGGGTTATATTTTTTTACAATAATAGCCATGAAACTAAAGAATCTGTGTCTGTCGATGTGTCCTCTTGTTCGCTTTGAAATGTAATCCTTGAAATCAATAAAGTAGTCTTACTGAAGGACATGTCTTTCAAACTTGATTCCTTGTTTGTTTTTGTAACCAGATGGTTTATTAACTTCTTCTCGTAATCGAGTTGAGGATATTATATTCATAAAGGCGTCGTGTTGATGTTATCTGCGTCACTGTTGCTAGAGACACATTAACTAAAAAATAAATTAAACTAACTAATTTTACATTAAAAGTTAATTCTGAGTTTAACAAAAAGGATAATATTTTAAACTATTTAGTAGGCTTCATTTGGCGTTGTGGCTTCTAGAGTTATCTAGTTATACAAAATGATTAAAACAAGATAAGTTAGTAGTGTATAATGTTTTTCATGAGTGTACATAAGATCTTTCTTCTTAAGCCCGACGATTGTATTTTGTTTCTCGGGCCCCTTGAAATCTTATTGGTGTGAAGCAACGCCGCCAGCGGTCGAGAACTCATTTACATCGGCACGTGTAATAACTTAACACTTCATTACCGGGCGAGTTAGCCCCGTAATAACCTGCTGGAATTAAACACACCAAACTGTTAAGTACGACTATAAAACAGGACCACTCGTTAATTCAACACTGGGTCTCTCTCTCTCTCTCTCTCTCTGTCATTCAAAGCAGCCGTTGTCAGGGATCTTTGTTTCAGGGGTGGACGATCCATATATTGTACACTTTGTTACAGTATAATATGAACCCACCATTGTGGTGGATGAATGGTCTAAGGCGCCTTGTCCTTGATCTCCGTTAATGGAGAGATCGAGGTTCAAACTTCAACCAGCTGCATCGAGGAGGTGACCTGGCGGTCTAAGGGTAAGGTGTCAGACTTCTGTGCTGGAGGCCGGGGTTCAATCTTCGGTCCCGGCACAGATTTTATCTGATTACCAAACCCTTCCTTCACCTCTGACAAGACATCTTGTGAATGTGGGGGAATGCCAGGCCTCCACCGTGGTTCGGATGCCGCGTTAAACTGTAGGTCCTTCGTTTCATCTCACAATCACCCTACCATTACAAATAAGCGTAAGTGCGTATAACCCGAACGGGTAGTAAGACGCGGTGCTAATAATAATAATAATGCATCGAGGAACCTTTTCAGAGTTAGCTGCACCTGACTATACTGTACTTGTACAGTAGCCCCATGGCTTCTTTGCTGCTGACTGACAGCTTTAAAAAGTTACCAGATCCAAATTATGTATCCCTACGCTGAACCATATGATCTGCAAAAACATGTGTTTAGCAGCTGTCACTTCTGATGGTCAAAATGTAGGTATATGCCTGAATGTTGACTGTCAGAAGTCAGCTGTGAGCTGTCAGTCAGTACCAAAGAAGCCACGGGACTACTGTAAGTAGTTCCCTTAAATATGCCCACCACATCTTACTACCATAATAAGCTAACTGAATTGTAACCCCGCTACTAGTCTAGAGTCGACCTTGGTGGTCTTGAGGTAAAGTGCTCGCCTCAGGATTCAAACCCAGCCGAGGTCGATGGCCTTTCCTTGAGTGGTAACAATTCATAGCACAACCTCCTTCAGAGGGGAGGTCAAGTTGTTGTTCCCATGTCGATTTTGGTATACTCCATTCACGGTAGTAATTACTCTCTGAAAGGTCTTTTTTCCTACCAATATCCTACTATATATGATATTTCTGGTAGGGAAAAAGGCCTTTCAGAAAACAATTCCTACGGTGAACGGACTTTATGTAAAAGAACACTGGTAGGTAAATATATGAACATAACTTTTCGACAAAATCGGTAGGATCTTTCTCACTCGTTCTTAAAAATTTCATCCCGGAAGGCAACGGAAAACCACCGCATTTTATGAGTTTCCCTAGTAGCCTACATTGAATTTTTAACACCCGCCTCGGTGGCGTAGTTGGCTAACGCGCTTGTCATGTTGAGCTCGACTGCTGAGGACGGGGAGATCGAGGTTCGAGTCTCGGTCGGGTGAACTGGGGGTGGTTTTTCCTAAATGGTTTTACACTCTCCCTCCACGCAAATGCGGGTTCACTTCCTCTAATTCAACCTTCCCAATTCCTAATCAATTAGCGTAATTAGTACTTAAAGCGTATAACCCGAACGGGTAGTAAGACGCGGTGTTAAATATTATTATTATTATTTAACAGATGGTGCGGACAGCACTAACCAGCCGAAGGGATGAACAAATGTCAAGCCCCGGAGGGATGAGAAGCGCATTAAACCAACCTTGGGTTGAAAACGCACCATCATAATAAGGTAGAGATGTGGTAAATTGAGTTTTAGAGGAAATGCACCCGTATTTGTGTTGAGGGAAGGTGAGGAAACACCTTAGGATTAAAAATATTGACATTGACCGGAGTTTGAACCCTTAATTTCCAATGGTAAGCAAATCAGACTAGATGAGCTTGGCATTTAGAAACCAACTTTAAATTAATACATTTTGTAAAAACCAACAAATATTATTTATTTAATGTAAAATAGACTCCAAATGCCAATGTTGACAAAATCTTTAGAGCTATTTTCACAAAATTTATATTTAAAAAAAACAAGTAATAAATAAGGCACCCTTAAATATTTTTAAAGGAAAAACTAATAATGTAAAATTTTAGAGTCATTTATTGAAATATTAAAATCAAAAAAAATCTGTGATCAATAAACTTACCTTAAACGAATTTTCTCCCAAAATACAAGTATGCAATTTTCTTTATGATGCCAAACATTCCCCAAACAAAATATACATTTTAAACAAAATCGTTATGGCAACTATTGAAACATTTTTAATTTTCGAAAACCACTAATCAATAAACCTGCGCTTAACGAATTCTTACCCCAAGCACAAGTATACAATGATATTTGTCATGTTAAACACTTCCAAGATATCACTTTTAAACAAAATATTTAAAGCCATTTTTGAAAAATTGGAATAAAAAAAACGCATTCATCAGTAATCTACCCTTATTTTGAGGACTAAGATAATAATAAAAAATAATCCCAAGGTATTAATTCATTACATTCAAATATTGAGTTTGAACATACACCTTTTCAGATTTGTGGCCATGGAGAGAAAAACAGAAAAATGTAAAAACTACCCTAATTTTACGTGTAATTTGTAAAAATAACAACGTGTTATTATTTATCGTGAGCAATTATTCCCAGATACCCAATTTAAACACAATCTTCAAGGAAAATATATATTTTTTAAAATCTTTTTTAATTTGTAGTAAATAAACTACTCTTAAATAAATGCGTTTTATAAAAATAAACACACTTTTTTTTAGCAGCGCATCTTACTACCCGTTCAGTTTATACGCCTGGGTACTAATCACACTAATGAGCAGGAATTAGGTAGGTTATCTCTAGATGAAGTGCACCCGAATTCGCGTGGAAGGAACGCTTAAAACCACCCTCCGTGCACCCGACCGAGATTGAGCCCCAATTTCCACGTCTTCGGCATTCTAGTCTAACAAGAGAGTAGCACGTTAGACCACAAGGCCACCGAAGCAGGTTACATTATTATTGACCATGTAAAATAGTTCCCCAATAACAATTTTAAGCAAGATTGTAAAAAATATATATTTTTTATAAATTAATTATCAGCAAATTATACTTTTTTTAGAAAAAAATATTAATAAAATTATTTATGATATAAGAAACTTAACATATACCCATTTTAAACCAAATCGCTAATGTAATTTTTTTTTTAATATTCAAATTTAAAAAATCAGTCTCAGTAAACAACTATTAAATGAATACATACACTTGTTAAACTACCCTTAAACAATTTTCCTTTCAAAAAAAAAACAAGTCTATAGTTCAATCTGTCATGTCAAACACTCCCATGATATCCACTCGGGAAAAACAAATTTACAGTGATTTTTTAAATGTTTCAAGTTTAAAAAAAATCAATTTAACTAACCATAAACGAGTCTTTACCTCAAAAAACAATAGGCTTGTATAGTGTTATTTCTCATACCTCCCAATTACTGGACATATGTGTACATGTCTAGACCTAGACAGTTTCATTAGACCGATGAGCTTAGAACATCAATGTGGACAATAGTTTGTAAAATATTCCTTAACTTCAGATAGAGCACGGAATAGAAACGTCTTAGCCAGCATTTATCCCGATAGTGTCTCGTAACTTTTGTTGTTATCGTAAGGACAAAATTCATTGTAAATTTGTACTGTTGTCAAGGAAACGCAGATTAAAGAAGACTCTGGCGGGAGGTCTTCTAAGACATTCTGAAGTTGAAAAATAGGGGCCTCTGTGAGGGTGGGAGTAGAAGATTAAGGGGGGAGGACCTTTAAATGATCCCGTGACTTTTATCTGTCACACCGGTCTCACCGGACCCTGTCGATGGAGGCGGAGGACTACTGTAACGCTCTAAAGACAGTTGGACGTCGTCTAATTAAAGAGGAGCATCTTTCTTCCATAAAAAAGGATGTTCCATCCTACCCTTAACCGCACATGCGCAGCTCAGCCCTTACAAGACGTCTTTATTGAAGCCTTAAAAAAAGGGACGAAATTTCTTGAACAATAAACAGGAAAGGGAAAATAGAAATAAACTACCCTGGGGATGACCACCCCCCCCC
>CABFVX010010768.1:0-12943 GCA_902151425.1 Timema shepardi | reverse complement strand
GGGGGGGAGAATACGCGTTTTGTTTGAAAATAAACATTTAAAGTTCAAAATCTTTGTAAAGTTTATAGCCTTTGACGAGTAAACTTTTAACTAGAACATCAAGTCGGGCCTCGTTATATCGAACTTTTCCTAAACCTATTAGCGCTGTAATATGCAACCATCTTTGCAGTGATCTACTAGTTATATAGTAGGTGACCTGGTGGTCTAGGGGTAAGGTGTCAGACTTCTATGTTGGTGGCCGGGATTCAATCCTCGGTCCCGGCACAGATTTATCTGATTACCAAACCCTTCCTTCACCTCTGACAAGACATCTTGTGAATGTGTGGAATGCCAGGCTTCCACCGTGGTTCGGATCCCACGTTAAACTGTAGGTCTTCCATTTAATTTCACAGTCACCCTACCATTGCACATTAGCGTAAGTGCGTACAACCCGAATGGGTAGTAAGACGCGGTGTTAATAATAATATAGCTCTTTAGATTTAAGATTAATATTTCTCCTGTGATTTCCTTTTGGATTATAAGCCGGTATTTTCCTAAGGTGATCTGAGTTAGGTATGAAACAAATGAATGTTATATTAAATAATACATCTTGATAGAAGATGCAATGTTGATCTATGGTTTAAGGAGTAGTCTTGCGATAGTTGTTAAGCATTTTGAAAAATATGCCCTAGGTCCACATCATCGGGTGCCCTTAATACGTACGTACGCCAATTCCCGCTTTCTAGTTATTTTAAATTATTTTCGCACAGCATCTTAACATCTGTTCAGGTTATACGCATATGTAAATGTACTAGTTAGGGATGATGTAGGTTGGATTTAGAGAAAGTGTACTCGAATTTGCGGGGAAGGAGAGTGGAAAACCATTTTGAAAAACCACCCTCTATACACCCGACCGGGATTCAAACTTTGATATCCCTGTCATCGGCAGTCTAGTCTATTGCGAGAGTGACGCCTTAGACCATGTTACCACTGAAGCATGTTTCTAAGTTTCTTGGTTTTGTAGTTCTAACACCTACATAAATAAACAAACTCAGCTACAAAAACATTCAACCCACTTCTGTGGTCGCATGGTCTAAGGCGCTACTATCACAGTAGACTAGACTGCCGATGATGGTGAGATCGAGGTTCGAATCTCGGTCGGATGTACCGAGGGTGATTTTTTTCCAAAATGATTTTCCACTCTCCTCTCTCTCCACGAAAATGCGGGTGCACTTCCTACACATATAACCTTCCTAATCCCTAGCACATTAGCGTAATAAGTACATACGTGTGTATATAACCCGAACGGGTAGTAATACGTGTTGTTAAAAGAAATAAAAATAAAATACAAACAAACACACATATAAACATACTATCTTATTTCTTTGATATATGTGTGTCTGTTTGTAAACAAAGGCGACAACTCACGTGATATCTCCGGAGTAAAGTTCCTTAATTGAATGACAGGTTTGTTTTTGCACGGCATGGACAGATTCAAATAACGATCCATCCGAAGCTTTGTCCATCGATCAACACGAACAGAATTTCACCGTATTAAATAATGAGGAAATAATTATAGACGACGAAATGTTGATAGAGCAATGGAGCGGAGAGTAAACTAAAGGTAGGACATAAATAAATAGCAGTGTGGTTTGTTTGTTGATTGATTACCCGACATGTCGGCCATCACTTTCTGACATACTACGAACCTCTTTGTACTTGGACCGGATGTTTCAAACATTCGGTAAATCTGGTCATTTTATTATTATTATTATTATTAGCACCGCGTCTTACTACCCGTTCGGGTTATACGCACTTACGCTAATGTGTAATGGTAGGGCGATTGTGAGATGAAATGGAGGACCTACAGTTTAACGTGGGATCCGAACCACGGTGGAGGCCTGGCATTCCCCCCATTCACAAGATGTCTTGTCAAAGGTGAAGGAGGCGTTTGGTAATCAGATAAATCTGTGCCGGTACCGTGGATTGAACCCCGAACCCTCTCAGCACAGAAGTCCGACATCTTACCCCTAGACTGCCAGGTCAACTTGTCATTTTATTAATAAACAAAAAAAGAGAGTATGTCAGCATCTAGTTACTTCAAAATCACATAAAAAATAAAATTAATTGAAATGGTACTGTATCAAATTAATAAATCCTTTAGGACCCGCCTTGGTGATTTAATTGGCTAACGCGCTTGTCGTGTTGAGCTGCTCGACTGCTGAGGACGGGTAGATCGAGGTTCGAATCTCGGTCGGGTGAACTAGGGGGGGGGGGTCCTAAATGGTTTTCCAATCTCCCTCCACGCAAATACGGGTTCACTTCCTCCAATTCAACCCTCCAAATTCCCAATCCATTAGAGTAATTAGTACTTAAAGCGTATAACCCGAACGGGTAGTAAGACGTGGTGCTAAAATAAATAAATCCTTTACCCGCGTTGGTGGACGCATGGTCTAAGGCTCCACTCTAGCTAAAGACTATACTGTTGATTACGGGAAGATCGTGGTTCGATTCCAGTAGGTTTGTACTAAGGGTTGTTTTCCCTAAATGGTTTCCCACTATATCTCCACGCAAATGTGGGTACGCTTCCTCTAAATTCAGCCATTTTATCCCTACACTTAGTATAATTAGTACATAAGCGTATAACTTGAACGGGTGGTAAGATGCGTTCCTAAATGGTTTTCCACTCTACCTCCTCGCAAATGCGGGTTCACTTTCTCTAATTCAATCCTTCCCAATTCCTATTCCATTAGCGTAATTAGTACTTAAAGCGTATAACCCGAACGGGTAGTAAGACGCGGTGCTAAATAATATTATTATTAATAAGATGCGTTGCTTAAAAAAAAAGAAAATAGGTGGCGCTAAGAAAATAAAAATCCCTTGTGAACCAATGAATGAAAGCTAAATGGACATCCCGACATCCCAACTATTATTACTAAGTGGATGTATGACCGGATGTATGTTATGTATCCACACAAACATTGAGAGGATGTCGCTCATATCAGTTGATCAAACCATATCAATCAACCGCGGGGAAGCAGTCACTAACGACACAGACATTTCGTTGTGAACAAATGAACGTCACGATATCGTTAACTTTTAGTTGTAACTTGTATGTATTAGTGACCACATGTGTCCTATAACCACGTGTATCCTCTAACCACAGATATCCTCTAGCCATATGAAATCTCTTACCAAATGTAGAAATTATATATTACGAGTAAATCAAACATTAATATTCTACACCTCTGACAAGACATCTTGTGAATGTGTGGGAATGCCAGGCCTCCACCGTGGTTCGGATTCCACGTTAAACTGTAGGTCCTCCATTTCATCTCACAATCACCCTACCACTAGACATTAGCGTAAGTGCGTATAACCCGAACGGGTAGTAAGACGCGGTGCTAATAATAGTAACTAATATTCTAAGATCCGCTTCACTGGCTGCATGATCTAAGGTGCTACTCTCGCAGTAGATTAGACTTTCAATGACGGGCGGATAGAGGTTAGAATCGGTCGGGTGTACTGAGGGTGGTTTTTCCACTCTCCTTCCACGCAAATATGTGTACACTTCCTACTAACATAACCTTCCTAATCCTTAAAACCATTAGCGTAATTAGTACATAAGCGTACTACCCGAACGTGTAGTAAGACGCGGTGCTAAGAAATATTCTAGGACGCAGGAGAACCTAAACATGTATCTAACATAATTACTACATACGTCATGAATGTCACTCATATCAGGCTAAATCACACAAGACTCGGAGTCAAATGTTGCACTCTAAGAGTTAAAATACTCTGGAAGAATTCCATCAATAAAATCTGTACTTTTTTACAAGATGTTTATATTTTCAGAAAAAATCAAATACTCGGTTCTGTCATTAAACTATTCCGATTCTTACGGAAATAAAATAAGACAAACTTGTGTAGATTATTTCTTTGACCTACCCCAAATGAAACTAATTATATTATTATATGATGGCTTAGGAGGTAAGTTCTCGTCACATGACCCTGTGTTCGCGAGTTTAAACACGGCCGGTGTCGACAGAGCTTTGAAAACTCGTAGCACAACTTCCTTCGGATGTTAACTCGGTCGCTCTCTCGAGTCGATTGTGGCATGTAAAATATACCTTCTGGAAGGTATTAGATACCTGTCCAACAAAATCAACCACATCTTACTACCCGTCAAGATTATACATATACTTACTAATTACTTTAATGTGTTAGGTATCAGAAGGGTTGAACTTAGAGGAAGTGAGCACGCATTTTCGTGGGGAGAGAGATAGTGGGAAACTTTTTTTTTAAACTTCAGTACACTCAACTGGGATTCGAACCTCGATTTCCTCGTCACCAGCAGTCCAGTCTGTTGCGGGGGTAGCACGTTAGTTCTAAGAGAATTGGTCAAGAGGTTCAGGTTTATAAGACATACATACATATATATATATACACATATACATATATAGATACATACATACATAAATACATGCAGATATACATACATGCAGATATACATACATACATACATACATACATACAGATATACATACATACATACATAAATACATGCAGACATACATACATGCAGATATACATACATACATACATACATACATACATACATACATACATACATGCAGACATACATACATACATACATGCTGACATACATAACATATATAAATACATACATAAATACATGCAGACAGACATACATACATATATACATATATACATACATACATACAGATATACATACATACATATATACATACATACATAAATACATGCAGACATACATACATACATACATACATACATACATACATACATACATGCAGACATACATAACATACATAACATACATAACACACATAACATATATACATACATACATACTTGCAGACATACATACATGCAGACATACATAACATACATAACACACATAACATATATACATACACACATACTTGCAGACATACATACATAACACACATAACATATATACATACATACATACTTGCAGACATACATACATAACATACATAGCATATATACATAATTACATACATACAATTTTAAGTAGGCCTATTTTAGTATGGGATGTCGGGCCGCACTGAACATACTTGGGGGCCACAGGTTGCACAATGGACATGCCTGCCTTAGACCGTACGGCCACCGAAGCAGGTACTTCCTTGGTACATGTACATACTTTATCCCAGATGGTGTGAGTGGATGACACTAACCAGCCGATAGGGTTGAATACATATCAGGACGAACCTTAGGTCTGTAGACGCAATATTATTATAAATATATATATATATATTTCTTTAATCCGGTTGTAATTAAATCCCCTCAAACAAAACTGTGTCCGGTTTGAACGATTGTTACTGCCCACACTCGCCCCTCCCACTGCTGTTAGTTTTGTTTCACGGTCCAAACTGTATCTCTCGTTATGAACATTATGTTTTTATGTATTATATTTCCTAAAACCTTCCTAACCTACCCCCTAACCCCCTCCCCCCACAACCGACCAACCAAACCCTTTTGTTGTTCGTAAATACAATAGGGTAATAAATTACGTTATTCTGCCAGTGTGTTGGTAATATTGATGGGCCCGTTGTTGCTATCACAACAAGAGGGGGTGACAGGGGTGGGGGGTAGTTTTTTATATAGTATATATATATAAACTAGTAGCGGTGGTTGGCGGCGCAAGGGAGTGTCCATTGTGATTGATGTACTAGATACTCCTAGATGATGCACACACGCATCGCATGGTGGTAGATATGTGACGAACATAATGATCATGTGCGATTGAGAGGGAGGGAGGGGTACGAGGGGGGGGGGTTGTATCGCCGACTGCGTCTGTGATCACAGTTCCGACTGAACTGCCGCCAACTAGCGACCTATGCGGTTAGCTATACAAAGGTTACCATCGTTGCGAACATAAAATACGCTAACGTCGGCGACAAGGGGAATGGAGACGGTAAGAAATAATGTGTACAGTAGCCCCACGGCTTATTTGGTGCTGACTGACAGCTTTGAAAAGTTACCAGACCAAATTATGTATCCCTACGCCGAACCATATGATCTGAAACAACATGTGTTTAGCAGCTGTCACTTCTGAGAGTAAAAATTTATGTATATACCTAAATGTTGACTGTCAGAAGTCAGCTGTCAGTCAGCACCAAAGAAGCCGTGAGGCTACTGTAGCACTTTTCATTGACTCGTACTGAACGTGTTATGGATAAGGAAGGTTGGATTTAGAGAAAGTGTACCCGCATTAGCGTGGAGGGACAATTTTAGGGGGAAATCAGCCTCGGGATACCCGACCCGACAGGGATTCAAATCACCCGCTTTGGTGGACGCATGGTCTAAGGTTCTACTCCCGTGTCAGACTAGACTGTCGATGACGGGGAGATCAAGGTTCGAATCTAGACTGGGTGTACCGAGGGTGATTTTTTCCTAAATAGTTTTCTAGTCTCCCTCTATGCAAATTTGGGTACACTTCCTCTAAATTCGATCATACTAGTCCCTAACATATTAGTGTACTTAGTATATAGTCACCCGCCTCGGTGACGTAGTTGGCTAACGCGCTAGTCGTGTTGAGCTCGACTGCTGAGGACAGGGAGATCGAAGTTCGAATCTCGGTCGGGGGAACTGGGGGCGGTTTTCCCTAAATGGTTTTCCATTCTCACTCAACGCAAATGCGGGTTACACTTCCTCTAATTCAACCTTCCCAATTCCTAATCCATTAGAATAATTAGTACTTAAAGCGTATAACCCGAGCGGGTAGTAAGACGTGTTAAAGAAAATATTCACATCCCGTTCTTTCCGTCACCGGCAGTCCGGTCTTACGCGAGTGTGACGTGCTATACCGCGTGACCAACGATGCACGTAGCAATCATTCAATTGGCGGACTGTCAAGTAAACAGCCGCCCGCCTTGTAAGCCACAGGAGCAGTTCCTTTGGAAAGGTCCGCGCCAGTCTTGCCACTGAATCCCTCTCCTGGCTTCCATTTGAATTCTCCAATAAATCTGTTCAGTTTTGGTTTCTCCCCCTCCCCCTGCTCTCTAGTCAGTAGCCGGGGGATGTGGGGAGGGGGGGTGGAGAAGGAGGGCTCCGTTGGGAAAAGGGGAGGGAGGATATAGCTAGGAAATTTATTTCTCAGAGGAAATGTCTATTTTCCGCATTTATTCCTGCTCTAGGAAATAGAAAAGTATTGAAAACCGTGTAGGTAATGTAAATCGACAAGACTCCGCGAGTGAACGTTCGTGTGTGCGGTCCGAGTTCGACTTCGGGGAGAATCTGTTGGTGGGCCGAAGATGAACTTAGTAAATAGATAGATACTGGGTGACCTGGTGGTCTAGGGGTAAGGTGTTGGACTTCTGTGCTGGGGTCCGGGGTTCGATCCTCTGTCCGGCACAGATTTATCTGATCACCAAACCCTTCCTTCACCTCTGACAAGACTTGTATTAATCACAGATTGTGAATGTGGGGAATGCCAGGCCTCCACCGTGGTTCGGATTCCACGTTAAACTGTAGGTCCTCCATTTCCTCTCACAATCACCCTACTACCATTACACATTAGCGTAAGTGCGTATAACCCGAACGGGTAGTAAGACGCGGTGCTAATAATAATAATCATCACCACCATCACTATCATCACCACCACCATCATCACCATCATATCATCACCATCACCATCTCACCATCATCATCATCATCATCACCATCATCACCATCTCACCACCATCATCACCATCTCACCATCACCACCACCACCATCACCTCACCACCATCATCACCATCTCACCACCATCAACATCATCACCATCTCACCATCATCATCATCATCACCACCACCACCATCATCATCATCACCATAATCATCACCATCACCATCTCACCACCATCATCACCATCACACCACCATCATCATCACCATCATCACCATTTCACCATCACCATCATCATCACCATCAACATCACCATTTCACCATCACCACCATCATCACCATCTCACCACCACCATCATCATCACCATCATCACCACCATCATCACCATTTCACCACACCATCATCACCACCATCACCACCACCATCACCACCACCATCTTCATCACCATCTCACCACCACCATCACCATCATATCACCACCATCATTACCTTCATCACCATCATCACCACCATCATCATCACCATCTCACCACCATCACCATCACCACCATCATCATCAACATCACCACCACCATCATCACCATCTCACCATCATCATCATCACCACCATCATCATCATCACCACCACCACCATCTCACCACCATCTCACCACCATCACCACCACCATCATCACCATTTCACCACACCATCTCACCACCATTTCACCATCATCTCACCACCATCCTCATCCTCAAAGATAGATACCGTCTGTCCATTCATTGACATTTTGTTGCAGGTGTTTTCCGAACCCGGGGTCATGACTTGTAACACACCTGCTCCAGTGGTCTAAAGGGAGCGTTTTTCAACCAGTGTCCCACGGCACACTAATGTGCCACGAAGGTTCGGCAGGTGTGCCGCGTCAATTTGGGGGTGAGATCAAATATAAGTGAGAAATAGAAACCAATATCTTTTAAATAGACGATAAACCTTTTTTATAGTAAAACAATCACTATAATTTTAGCTATTGAAGTTGTAAACGGAATATTAATACTCGGTTTTTTTAGTTATAAAATATATTCTTATGAAACTGAGTGTTCCTTGACAATGTTAGTGCCTTTACTCAGTGTGCCGTGAGTTGAAAAAGGTTGAGAATCGCTGCTTTGAGGCGTAATTCTCGCAATAGATTAGACTGCCGATTATGGGAATATCGGGGGATTGAATCCTGGCCGGGTGTACTAAAAGGTAGTTTTTCCTAGATAGTTTTCCACTCTCCATCCTTGCAAATGTGGGTACGCTTCATCTAAATCCAATCTTCCTCAACCATAACACATTAGCTAAATTAGTACATATTCATAGAGCCTGAACCGGAAGTGAAAGGTGGTGCTAAAAATATTAAAACTTTATAATACATTAAGTTAGTTTTAGTGTAAAAATGATCGTCCACTAATCCTTCGTGAAGGAATAACTCGAAGTATTTTCACTTTATTTCAAATTATAGTGTTTAAAGTATTTGTACAAAAAAAGGGCAGTAGCCAATATAATTTTAATTACACTAAAGTCACAACTATCCGGCCTAAAGTGTAGGCAGTCCGGGCCGGATAACGGAAAAGCCGGATAATACGGAGCTCGAGCATAAATAGCTTTCAGTATTGATTTGTCTAGTTCTTTCTAGATTTTTACAGAACATTCAAATTTGTTTTAATAGAATGGTACTGTATCAAATTAATAAATCCTTTAGGACCCGCCTCGGTGGTGTAGTTGGCTAACGTGCTAGTCGTGTTGAGCTCGACTGTTGAGGACGGGGAGATCGAGGTTCGAATCTCGGTCGGGTGAACTGGGGGCGGTTTTCCCTAAATGGTTTTCCATTCTCCCTCCACGCAAATGCGGGTTCACTTCCTATAATTCAACCTTCCCAATTCCTAATCCATTGGCGTAATTAGTACTTAAAACGTATAACCCTAACGGGTAGTAAGACGCGGTGCTAAATATTATTATTATTATAAGTTTGTTTAGTTTAAAACGCAATTGCTAACGCCGAGAACAGGACGAATAATACGGAGGTCCGGATGATTGAAGGCCGGATAATCGCGACTCTAATGTATTGTAAAAAATAAATATAAATAAGACTCCAAGGCTGTTTCACATCCATCTTTTGTTTTCGGAGAGCTTTCTTAAAGTAAGAGATGGATGGCAGAGGTAGTCACAAAGAGAATAGTAATAATAATAAAATAATTGTGTCTCTTGTGTAGCGTTTTTTAACCGATGTACCGCGTGAGCTTAGCCAAAGAAATAATGATTTGAGAAAAAAAAAATGAGAAATGAAAATAAATATTTTTTAAATCCATGATCGACTTTTTTTTTAAATAATACGATTATTAAAATTTTAGCTGTTGAACTATTAAACGCAATCTTAATATTAGGATTTTTAAATGATAAAAAACTCTCCCTAAAAAACTGATGGTATGGCCTGATAGTGTACAGTGTGTGTAAAAAGGTTGAAAATCACTGTCACAACTATGAAATAGTTATCAGTGATATTCTACGATGGTTTCAAATATTGGAGGCTTTTCTTTAAACAAAGTCTTTGGAAGTTTTTCTTTAAATTTACAAAATACTCTCTGGGGTGGATTTCTATCTCATCGTTCCACGTTCTTTAACCGACTTTTTCACCCTCTTGTTTAGTCTGAAAGTGAATACGAGCTATACCTTGTTTTTCTCACGAATGGACATTTGAAGCATTTATTTTTTTTATTTTAGAAAATACAAACATATTGTTTTGCGATCAACATTGATAATATTTTACTATATCTGTGCTGTTTTATAGCTATCTATCTATTAAAAGTCACATTTTTTTTTATCATCAAGTGTTATTACCTGTTCAAGTTATACACTTATGTAATAATAACTCGAGTGACCTGGCGGTCTAGGGGTAAGGTGTTGGACTTCTGTGCTGGGGGTCCGGGGTTCAATCCTTGGTCCCGACACAGATTTATCTGATCACCAAACCCTTCCTTCACCTCTGACAAGACATCTTGTGAATGTGGGGAATGCCAGGCCTCCACCGTGGTTCGGATTCCACGTTAAACTGTAGGTCCTCCATTTCATCTCACAATCACCCTACCATTACACATTAGCGTAAGTGCGTATAACCCGAACGGGTAGTAAGATGCGGTGCTAATAATAATAATAATAATCTCAAATATACTAGGGATAAGAAAGGTCGAATTTAGATTAAGTGTACCAGCATTTGCGTGAAAGGAGAGTAGGGGGGGCAACCACTCTCGGTACACCCAACTGGGATTAGAACCCTTACCTCCCTTTCATCGACAGTCTAGTCCATTGCAGATCCAATGACTTGACGTATAAATACGTGAAATTAGATCTAGTAAAAAAAAACATTTTTTTTAGCTCTCAAATATGTCCAATCGTAATAAAACTACGGTTCAGGTTTAATCTGATAGGTGTAACATACCTTTTGTTAGATTCCGGTTGCGCCTGCCAGTTTAGGCTACACAAATGACACAAACACACCACACACGACACAAACTAGAACAACAACTTGTCCTCGTAACAAAGAAATATCGCCACAGAATGGCCAAGGGGGTAAATATTAGTAATTCACCGGTTCAACGTTTAAACAACTATCAGAGCTATTAATAGTTATGATTAATGTTAATGTTAATGTTAATGTTTAAAGTGGCCTATAAGTTGATATTCTATGAACCCCATAACTTACATAGTAATTAATGTTTTATATAACAATTTAAATTAAATTATATATATATTCGCTTAAATTAAAACGTGTTTTCAACTTGTTTTGTCCCCACGTTTGTTTTTGTATAAGGGACTAACATTCTGTTTGTAAGTCATCACATTCAATAGACTCGATCTTAATTTGTATTCGACTGGTCCTTGATGTGCGGGGGAGGGCGGGGGTGGTCGGTGAAGCGTCGCCCCCTTTTATCGGAAGAAGACGCGTCTCACGAGGTTCACGGACAAGAACTGACGCCTACTATCGCCTCGGGAGAGCGTCTCCACTACCAGCACAGCGCAATACTCGCGCCAAACTAGTCCCCCCTTTACTCCCCCAACGCGCGACGGTCGCTGACGGCGGCGTGTCCCGACGATGGCCGAGCGGGGGCGGAAACGTACGAAGTTTTCTTACGAGAGAACAATCGGTTGAATACTTTCATGCTGGCGATGTGAATGACTGGCACAGTGAAAGTTGTACTGAGAGAACTGATAGTTACTGGAGTAATGTTACTGTGGACTGGTGGTTACTTGAGAAATGTTACTGTGGACTGGTGGATACTGGAGAAATGTTACTGTGGACTGGTGGTTACTGGAGTAATGTTACTGTGGACTGGTGGTTACTTGAGAAATGTTACTGTGGACTGGTGGATACTGTAAAAATGTTACTGGAGTAATGTTACTGTGGGCTGGTGGTTACTGGAGTAATGTTATTGTACACTACTAGCAGGTATTTTTTATAGCACCACGTCTAAATATCCATTCAGGTTGTGCACTTATGTACTAATTATTACTCTAATGAGCTAGGGATGAGGAAGGTTTAATTTAGAGGAAGTGTACCCTCATTTGCGGGGAGGTAGTGGAAAACTATTTAGTAAAACTGCCTTCAATACACCCAACCAATATTTAACTACGATCTACCCCCCCCCCCTGCACCACATACCCCATGCCCATAGGCAGTCTAATCTATTACAAGAGTGATGCCTTAGACTATACAGCCATTGAAGAAGGTTTGTTTTAGTTACTAATTTTTAACTTCCATGGCTTTTAACGGATTCATTTGAGTGGTAGGGATTGGTAAGCTTGTTTCTAGAAAGTGCACACACATTAGGGGAAAAATAGGCGACGGTAGATTCGCAGATAGCTAAATAATCACATTTTGAAAAATTACTACCGCCCTTTTCGGCCACCATGCTTCTAACTTCAAATTCCCTTTCATCAGGAAATGTAATCTATTGATAAATTGACGCGTTATACTGTGTGACCACCGGTGTGTGTTCTAGGAGGATAGACCTAATTTCATTCTTATGATAGGGACGGAATCATCGGCCTACATGTTAACAGTTATACCATTTCCTTGCGAGTATTCTTGCACCACTTCACGACAGGACATCTTTGAATTGTCTCTGACCTCGCATACACTTCACGACAGGACAAGTCTAACTGTCTGTGAACTCCCATCCACTTCACAACAGGACAAGTTTAACTATCTGTGAACTCCCATACACTTCACGACAGGACAAGTTTAACTATCTGTGAACTCCCATCCACTTCACG
>CABFVX010010767.1:0-12948 GCA_902151425.1 Timema shepardi | reverse complement strand
ATCTGTGCCGGGACCGAGGATTGAACCCCGGCCGCCAGCACAGAAGTCTGACACCTTACCCCTAGACCACCAGGTCACCTATGATGTTAATAAAAATAATAAAACTAAAAATATATTTAAACAAGTTTGATATATCATTTTCTCGGTTTTTGTAAACCGTTTCGACTTTTGTAAGAAATGGATATAACGTCTAAATTAGCAGGTAAATATAACATTTTTTTTTTTGGGTTAAGATGACAAAATATGAAAGTAGGTCATCATGCCCCCTTAAAGAGTTCATTCAAGCAAAATAACTAAGAGCTTGGACCAATAAAAAAAGTACCTTTCATCCTCAAGTGGTACACCACAAGTATCTTTTTTTTTTAATCCAAGATAATTGTAGGAAAGAAATATGTAGAACGTCTCTCTCTGTAATATCAAAACGACAGTAAATTTTGTTTTTTACCCTACTGCAAGCTTAGAGAGAATAACTCGTCAGATATATCTCGTAGAAAGTTCGAGTGGTCTTTGTGGCTACCAACTCAACCGTGAAAACGTTCTCCCTTTTAGCGTGGGATATTCCCTTGTGTTGTTATGTTGGCAACATGTTGTATCGGTGGGTAAAGGATGTAAGATACTCTTCTACATGCTTCCTTGTTTGTTTGTTTGTCTGTTTGGTTGGTAGGTTGGTTGGCAAAGAGACGTCACAATGACATCTTTTTTAACGAGGTCTTGCCACTCGACATTGTCGAGTTCCTTATCTCCAAAACATCCCTTCAAACTAACTTTGTTACCACAAATACAACCAGAGACAGGTCAACTTGGTAACTTGAGAAACTTCGTGAAAATGTATTGCGATAAAAAAAAATACACCCCTATTACTTAATATACAGTAGCCTCATGGCTTCTTTGGTGCTGACTGACAGTTCACAGCTGACTTCTGACAGTCAACATTTAGGTATATATCTAAATTTTGACCGTCAGGAGTAACATCTACTAAACACATGTTTTTGAAGATAATTTGGTTCAGCGTAGGGATACACAATTTGGTCTGGTAATTTTTCAAAGCCGTCAGAAGTCAGCTGTGAGCTGTCAGTCAGCACCAAAGAAGCCATGGGGCTACTGTACACATAAGTATGTACTTTTTTTTTTACATCCATTACTGTTTCCTGCCTATGGTCTGGGTCAGTTTTTTATTGAAGTCATATAGTTTTCACTACTGGCTTGCTAGGCCTGTCATAGATTCATATGCATTGTAATCTAACTTAAGACTAGGACAGGCACAACAACTACTCCCCGGTCATTAATTTATCAATGCGAAAGAGTAGCCCATATTTTACCAATGATACATTTTTTGGCAATGCTGGGAATCGAACTCGGGGCCCTTAGCTTAGTAGACAAACATGCTACCGACTGAGCTGTTTCGGATACGCATATGCACTAATTATACTAATTATTTAAGAGTGAGGAAGGTTGAGTTTAGAGGACATGTACCAGCATTTTCATGTAGGAGGAGTACAAAAAACCCACTCAATAAACCAGAATGGGATTCGAACTCCAATCTCTCTGTCATATGTCTGTCTGTCTATCGCAAGTGAGGCTAAGATCTTGCGGCCACTGGAGCAGGTAAATTATACATTAGTTTGTTTCACGACGTCAGTCCACAAGGGAGCTATCCTGACCGAGCGTCCGCCGTATGTTGGTGAAGATATTGCCAATATTTGCCAATATAATGTGTCATGTGTACAGCACAACAAAGCCTCCGACAGTTAATCTCAGTTTTCTAGACAAGAACTACTACTACTTTATTCAAGAAGCCCCTCATTTGTCCTCACGAGACTAAGTTAACCTCGTTCCTGACCCACTGTTAAACAGATAAATCTGGAAGAACTGAGGATCAAACCTGGGACCTCTGGATCTGTAGCCAGGAGCTCTGACCACTAGACGACAGAAACGTTATCAAACTTACTCATGATTAACAAAACTCAGTGTCGTGCACATATCCCCCTGAAACCCTTCACGTACCCCTGGGGACAGGCTTACCCCCGTTTGGGTAACCCTGATTCAAACTATACACAGCTAAGCAAATGGACAGAATCAACAACTGCCCTTATGGAATAGGAGCATGTAAATATTACCGATTTGTCATAATGTAGTCACACAATTTTTATTTATCTCAAAGCTTTCTATATAGGACACTTTGTAAATGTGTAAAACTGAATTTAGCAGCCATAACTAGTAGATTATAAGTATGTGGTTACCTTTGAGCTAAAATTCAACAATTCTCGTATTTACCTGAAGATTGAGGGTATTCCTACAGATAGTACAATTGTATTATCTTGATAAAAACATACTCTACTGCATGCTGCAATGAGGTATTGGGTGCGCTATATCTAGCCATTGTGAGATAAGTTCAACAGCCGCCGTGACAAACAGTGCACCCTATACTCTTCTGATTGTGTTTCGCGACTAGTAGAGTGCGCACGGAGTATATTAGCGAGCACAAAACGTTCAACTGTCGAGATGTAGGAGGAGAGCAGAGCAAGGAAAGAGAGGCCTCAAGTGGACACAGCTCAGCTCAGGTACTCCACAAAGCTTTACACAACACAACTACACAATTACAACAGCGATGAAAACATCTGGTGGCTTCAAGCAAGACAGGGACAACTACACAATTACAACAGCGATGAAACCATCTGGTGGCTTCAAGCAAGACAGGGACAACTACACAATTACAACAGCAATGAAAACATCTGGTGGCTTCAAGCAAGATAGGGACAACTATACAATTACAACAGCAATGAAAACATCTGGTGGCTTCGAGCAAGACAGGGACAAGTACACAATTACAACAGCAATTAAAATATCTGGTGGCTTCAAGCAAGACAGGGACAACTACATAATTACAACAGCGATGAAACCATCTGGTGGCTTCGATCAAGACAGGGACAAGTACACAATTACAACAGCAATTAAAATATCTGGTGGCTTCAAGCAAGACAGGGACAACTATACAATTACAACAGCAATGAAAACATCTGGTGGCTTCAAGCAAGACAGGGACAACTACATAATTACAACAGCGATGAAAACATCTGGTGGCTTCAAGCAAGACAGGGACAACTATACAATTACAACAGCAATGAAAACATCTGGTGGCTTCAAGCAAGACAGGGACAACTACATAATTACAACAGCGATGAAACCATCTGGTGGCTTCAAGCAAGACAGGGACAACTACACAATTACAACAGTAATGAAAACATCTGGTGGCTTCAAGCAAGAGAGGGACAACTACACAATTACAACAGCGATGAACCATCTGGTGGCTTCAAGCAAGAGAGGGACAACTACACAATTACAACAGCGATGAAACCATCTGGTGGCTTCAAGTAAGAGAGGGACAACTAAACAATTACAACAGCAATGAAACCATCTGGTGGCTTCAAGCAAGAGAGGGACAACTACACAATTACAACAGCAATGAAACCATCTGGTGGCTTCAAGCAAAACAGAGACAACCACACAATTGCATCATGATTTAAAAAATTAACGCTTCATTGTGTGGTGGAAGGAAAACCATTTAATTAAACTTATATACTGAAGCAATATTTTATTAATTTTGATAAAAAATGTTTTTTTGCTTTAGAAACTGCAAATATATTAATAATACTCGCATTTCCTTCCATCCTTCCTTAAGAATGTCCCTATTATTGGCGACTGTAGAAAACTAAATACAGAATGATTTGATTCAATGCAGTGTATACCCCTACTATTACCCTCCCCACCTTCCACACACACCTTAAATCCACGCCTGAGTAAATACCAGATATCTCATTTATTTATTTGAGTAGTCCTTTGATCAAGCTTTGTTATTCATAGCAGCCCACTGATCGAACGTTGAAGCAGCCAGGTAGTACTTTGATCAAACCGAGTTTCTCCTGGTAGTCCTCTGATTAAACATAGTTTCTCCTGGTAGTCCTTTGATCAAACGTTGTTTCCCCTTGTAGCCTACTGATTAAACGCTGTTTCTCGTAGTACGACTTTGATTAAACGTTGTTCTTCCTAGCAGTTCATTGATCGAACGTTGATGAAACCAAGTAGTCCTCTGATCAAACGTTGTTTCTCCTAGTAACCACTGATCAAACGCTGTTTCTCCTAGTAGCCACTGATCAAACGCTGTTTCTCCTAGTAACCTCTGATCAAACGTTGTTTCTCCTAGTAATCTCTGATCAAACGCTGTTTCTCCTAGTAACCTTTGATCAAACGCTGTTTCTCCTAGTAACCTCTGATCAAACGCTGTTTCTCCTAGTAGCCTCTGATCAAACGCTGTTTCTCCTAGTAACCTCTGATCAAACGCTGTTTCTCCTAGTAGCCACTGATCAAACGCTGTTTCTCCTAGTAGCCACTGATCAAACGTTGCTGGAGCGCTCGCACAAAGAAGGCTCTATTCTCCTCGCGACATCTGAGATGTTGTTCGAAAGCATTGTACGGTTGATGTGTTCTCTCACTGATCATTGTATTCACTCTCAGTATATTTCCTGCCGTCACGTAGTCTCTCTTTGTCTTTCACTGTCAGGTACAATTATTATTACTGGCACAATACAATACAATTTGCTCTCATATAATGGCAATGTATTGCGCTGCGTATTGTTCCCCGCTTGTCGGGACAAAGAGTGAAGGGGGGGCTTCCAGACTCAGCTGCCAACAGCTCCACACACTCACACACTCACACATGTGTCAATCAAGGCACGGCGATGAAACAGCTTCAGCTAGTGCCATACCAAGCAAATATAGATCCATATTAATATATTACAATTAGTACTTGTTACTTTGTGCGAGGACATAATAAGGGCAAACATACTTTGACAGTTCAGGTTTATTTGATACGGGATTAGTTTTAAAGTGAGCTCAGTTTTTAACACCAACAGCCCAATTTTCATATGTAGGGACTTATCTGACAGCTATAAAAATTACTAGATCTACTTTCACGTATTCATACGTCAAGTCATGCGATCTGCAGCTGTCACTTTTGACAGATATTATCGCTACATATTAAATAATAATAATAAAAATACAGTAGAATGTTATCAATGTTGACTGAAAATAATATGTTTTCTAAAAAAAGTCCTTTCTATGAAAATTGCACTGTAGCTTTTAAGTTTAACTATGTGATAGCCCGCTTCATTGGTAGAGTGGTCTTTTGAATTTTTTTTTTGCAAATTTTGCCAAATCTATAAAAACGTACTCTACCTAAATATAACTTAATGTATTTTTAGTAACCCATAAAGGAACATATGATTTTTTTGTTCTAATTTTTTTTTTCCTTTTATTTCTACGAGGACAGATTTCAGTTTTTTTTATGTATTTTTATTATATATTCATAGAGGAACAATTAAACAAAGAATTCATAAATAATAATTATAACATATTTATAAGATTTTTTCGTTCTTTCTCGATTTTGTTTTCCATGAATCTTGGTTAATTTAAAATTCATAATATTTAAAAATATATAATTTAAAATAATATATAAAATTTAATAAGAGTTATAAAATATAATAAAACATTTAATGTTATGATATCGTAGGAATACAATTAGAGTTTGAAAATGTAGGCCTATCATTTATAAAGGATAGAAAGACATAATTGACAGAATGTGCTAAAAGGTCGCACCCAAAACACAAGGGGCCCCAAGTTCTTCATCCCTGTCTCTTAGGTATAACTGCCGCAATCGGCTTGACTGCCGATAACTGGAGATCAGGGTTCTAATCCTAGTAGGGTGTACTGAAAGCAGTTTTTCCATATTTGGTTTTCCACTCTCCCTACATGATAGTTCGGGTGCAACTCCTATAAATTCAGCCTTACTCACATCTAACACCATTAGCATGATCAGTACATTTGGACTTAGCCCGAACGGTTAGTAAGACGATGTGCTAAAAATAAATAATACATTATGTGATTGAATCTAATCATTACTCTCAACACTCCTATCCTTTTATTACTTCAGTACAAATTCGATATGAATAGCGACCCGCCTCGGTGGCGTAGTTGGCTAACGCGCTTGTCGTGTTGAGCTCAACCGCTGAGGACGGGGAGATCGAGGTTCGAGTCTCGGTCGGGTGAACTTTTTTTTTTTCCTAAATGGTTTTCCACTCTCCCTCCACGCAAATGTGGGTTCACTTCCTCTAATTCAATCTTCCCAATTCCTAATCCATTAGAGTAATTAGTACTCAAAGCGTATAACCCGAACGGGTAGTAAGACGCGGTGCTTAAAATATATATATATTGCCTTTTATAAGATACAAACATAATATTTTACTGTTATTATTGTTATGTTATAGTTATTAATAGTATCTATAAAACTTGATGGCCGCGTGGTCTAACACGCTACTCTCGTAGTAGACTAGACTACCGAGGACGGAAAGACTGAGGTTCGTATCTCGATCGGGTGTACTGAGGTTTTTTTTCTAAACTTATTTTCCACTCAAATATGGATACACTTCCTATAAACATAGCCTTCCTAATCCTTAAAACCATTAGCGTTATTAGTACATAAGCGTATAACTCAAACGGGTAGTAAGACGTGGCGCTAACACACACACATACACACACATATATGTATATAAAGTGATGCTGCAGATCTCATGACTTGACGTATGCAAATGGGAGAGAAGATCTAGCAACTTTTCTAGCTGTCAAATAAAGTTCTTCCTATGAAAATTGGACTGCACGAACAGATGTATTATTCCCAGGCAGGTGCATCAACCGCGCGTCGAGCTCAAACGTTCATACGGAATAGTGAAAATACTACCCCCGAATCAAATGTAATATTTATATGACATGTCATACATTATTCTATACACGAATGTCTTAGTCATTTTATTATGTCTAGTGACAGTGTACACATTTTAAAATAAACAAGCCAAATTGTCTACTCTACTAAGTTTTGGGGAAAACTCTCCCATCTTGAACTTTAGTTGGGTTTCTCCGCTATATAATGATGACACGTGACCGAGGGCGAGGAAACGTATCGATATTTTCCGTTCGATACCAATACATGTTTTACTCGATACTTTTGTTTGAATATTTTTACCCATATGTGCACTCACAATATGGTCTCGGAGTGGCTTAGAAAGAACAATAATAAATAGTTCATACAAAAATCGTATGTCTATATTTGTATTTTTATTAAATGGTTTTATATACGATACAGGAAAAACTATATTTTTAGATGAAAAAAATTATATTTTAGTAGCAAACTAAAAATTTAAGTAAATATTTGCCTATCGTATTACAATTTCTTTCTTCATGTGGATTAATAAATAAAAAAAATAATAGCTTACAAAAGATAATACTTAGGAAATGGGGTTATGTAGTATATTTAACAAAATAAAGTGATAGGAAAATTATTAAAAAATCATCCATATGCGAATTTGATATTGATATAATCTATAAGTAAAAATTTGAAAAAAATATTATATATATTTGTTTGAGCTATAATTAAAAGTAGAAGAGGAAAATTATGAGTTATATACAATTGGTTTGAAACATTAAATATGAGGAACAGAATTAGATTATTTAAAAAAAATGGTATGGAGCTTCGAACTGACCTTCCCATTCCATTTTTAAAAAATGGAGATATTTATTTTAAGCTCGTAATATATGTGAAACGATATAATATACACTAGCAATCCTGAGCACATATTAAGCTATAGGTACTTACGTAAAGCATTTTTTGACTCCCGGTTTTAAATTTTCTATTTTTATTTTTAAAGGAATAAAGTCTTCATTTGTATATTTGGACCAATAAAAAAAATTCGCTAATTGGTCCACAAGGGTCAACACTTCATATTGCAATTTCGAATTTATTTTGAAATTTTCAACATTTTATTAGGGTTGGCACAGCTTCAGGTCATCGAATTGCTATTTAATTCCTCATTTAAAAATGGTTGCCAATAAAAGAGGTAAATACCGACTATTGAGCCTTGTCTTATGTAGTTGTGGAGGTATGGAAATTCCTGCGTCTGTAAAGTTCTCTCAGATTCATTTTCATGGGAAAAAGGAATTAGCAATTTTGTCTATAATCTTAATCAAAGACTAGATACGAATTTGAATCAAAATCGTTTAAGTTAATTTTGAGAAAATATATATTTTTTCTTTTAGCCCTTTAGTTAAACTACGCTTAATTTTAGGGTTAGGGAGCTACACATATACATGACATTCCAAAAATAATTTTTTAGGGTTCCGGGGGTCATGAAACGTCGAAATCCATCAACATCTCGGGTTGGATTTTTTTTTGACGGTCGCAATACTCTACCTTGAGTTTTCGAAAGGTTACAAAAAATACATATTAGCGTATATCTTGAAAACTTTTAGTTTTATAAAAATAGATTTCAAGTAAAATATTTTATTATAAATAGACCAACATATTTGCAATGACAATTAATTTCATATCTCAAAGACTTACGGAGATATAATTAAAAATTAGAATTTACGCATCAGTACGGAACTCTTAAAATCATTTATACGAAACATCGATCAAAGTCTAGAAACTAAATTTAATTAAAATCGTTAAAGCCGATTTTGATAAAATCGTTTTTCATTTCGCCCACAAGAAACTGCCCTTAATTTTAGGTTTAGATGTCCAATTCCAAAAACCGCTCGGGATAACCCTATAAAAACGCTAACTAGATATCAAGCTTTAGCTCAATCGGTAAAATAATTTAGGCTCCAGCCTGAAGTACAGACAGACGGACAAACGACATAAGATTTACGTTATTCGAGTAATGTGCTGCAGTACAGTAGAATACGCCACCATTGTTCCACCGCTGTCGGTCCACAGAAAACACGTGACAGCGTATCTCGACATAGGGACGGCGCGCTGTAATGGTGAGATACATTGTGTCTAATACATATATTCCATTCACGGTAGGAATTGACTTATGAAAGGCCTTTTCCCCTACCATAAATCTACTATATAGTAGGATATTGGTAGGAAAAAAGACCTTTCAGAGAGTAATTCCTACCGTNTTCCATTCACGGTAGGAATTGACTTATGAAAGGCCTTTTCCCCTACCATAAATCTACTATATAGTAGGATATTGGTAGGAAAAAAGACCTTTCAGAGAGTAATTCCTACCGTGAATGGAATATACCTTCACACGCCAAGGTGTTTCGCCGTCGGTCCACACGACATACAGTAGCCCCGTGACTTATTTGGTGCTGTTGACAGCTCAAATCTGACAGTTAAAAGCTTTGAAAAGTTACCAGACCAAATTATGTATCCCTACGCCGAACCATATGCTCTGCAAAAACATGTGTTTAGCAGCTGTCACTTCTGACAGTCAACATTTAGGAGCTATATACCTAAATGTTGACTGTCAGAAGTCAGTTGTGAACTGTCAGTTAGCACCAAAGAAGCCGTGGGGCTACTGTAGCTTCAGTCCCACGTTGATCGTTGTAATGAATAAAGGCTATGGCTTCTGGAACTTTCAAGATCGATGTTAAGGGATTAATTGCGCAAGTAAAATCAAGTCCAGTGCTTTGAGATAGAAGCTTAGAGAAGTAAATATCTCGGACTGAGTTATTATCATCTTGGAAGGGAGGTTTGTGCTTAAATCAACTCATACTTCGAGACGGTGGATGACGAGAAGTAAAAAAAGAGTTTGGTACACACAACAACTTCTTTCTTTAATTCATGTTAGTGCACTGGAACATAACGAGGGAATGGAAATGGTAGATTGGAGGGAATGCACTTCAATAAGGCACGGCACGCCGTTGGTAGGCCGACAGACGGCGAGCACCCTCTTTATCGACGGCGCGCGCCATCCACTGCGACGGTGAAAAGCCGTTACGTGTGAAAGCCACCTAACAATGCAATGGTGCAAAGAGGAATGTAATATTGTTGACTTAATTTGTTTACATTTAATAAAGTACAGTCATTTAATGGGTTGATCAATATTTCATAAAACATGAGGAATTACCCAATAACATAAGTACCGAGTACGTATCAATATATTAAAACAGCTTAGTGGTAAAACTGAAAAACTGCCGTACAAATGGGGGCCTTGGATTTTGTTGCTTTGGGCCTCATATTTTCTTAAAACGGCCCTGCGAATATGATTCTAATACATAAAATAAAATAGGTCAATTTTATTTGAAAACATGATTTTGAATAGGCCTAAATATTTAACAAATAAATGGTACAATGCAACGCACAGACTTTCTCCCGTTTTTATCATAAACAATATATTTACTAAAAACTCGTAAGATTTGTGAAACAAAATAATAGGTATATACATTGTTGTAGAAACACTTTATCAAAGATCATAAATTAAATCATATGCACTGCTACTTTTTTTTTACTCTATGGCATTAGAAACTAGGAATACTGTTACAGAAAAATTGAAAAAATAAAAAAATCTTTGTCCACCGTAGAGCTTAAGAATACAATTTAATTTCAAAGGCCCGAATTAAAAAAAAAGTATATTTATTTGCTTATTGCTCATAAATTATTGGTTTTATAAAAATAAATTTCAAATTAAAGATTTTTATCTTAATAGTACTGCAACTTTACAATTATAAGCTATTTTGTTTCAAATAGGCTTAGTTGTAGAGAAATGATGAAAATTGTAATATTTCTATTGTGTAAGGTAGCCTCAAAGTCATTTTCATGAGAAAATGATAATTGCCATCTTGTTTATAATAATAATAATAATAATAATATTTAATAAAAATTGTTAGAATGATTTTTTATCTATCTGCTCTTCACTAAACTACCCTTAAATTTGTGTTAAATATCTAATTACAAAAATCCCTTGCAGGAGCGGGGGACATTATGAAAACCCCAGATACCAAGCTATAGCCCAAGGTGTAGACAGACATAACGACGGCATTGAAAATTGCAAAACATTTTTTTTTTTCGGGGTCATGAAACGTTGACATTTATCAAAATCTCGAGCTCTAAATGTTTTACGATTAAAATACTCTTTCTACGAAATATCAAGCGAAAGTGAAAATAATGTTATCTTTATTATCTGTTGGATGTTGATCCCTTTCCCAAAGGCCTTAGTCAGGTTTTTTTTTGGAAGTTCAAACCCCCCGAAATTATATGAAGAAAATATTTATGGCTTTTTTTGTGGTTCAAAAGATATCAAAATTAAGGTACAAGGACAATTAAGGGGGCTGTTTAACCATAAAAAGCACTTTATAAAGCTTCTAGAGGTGTTTAATATTTAGAATTTTTTCCAGCCTTCGGCAGCTATGATGTTATATTGCCATAAAAATCACATTAGATATTTTCTATAGGTGTTTGAATATATATTATATGTGTGTGTGTGTTTCCTAGTCTTAAGCAGTTAGGGGGTTTTGTTGACATAAAAAACACTTCAGAGAGATTCTATAAATGTTTATCATTTGTAATTTTTCCAGCCTCGGGCAATTAGGAGATGTGCCCACCAAAGCCCCCTCACCCCCCTGAAATTATCGGCTCGCTAAGGCCTTGCGTTTCCCCTCTGGTTATAGCAGCTATGGTATCCGCGACAGTTCCAACGACTATTTTATATTCATTTGCTTTATCTTCAGGTTCTAATTTTGGAGGTAGGCCTAGATCTTATTCCTCACACAACGTTGTTGTGGTTGGGATATGTATCCTGTATTTAGAAAGTTTTTATGAAATTAAATATCATCTAGTACTAACCATCATTTTCTACATAATATTTTATTTACTTATAAATTATATCAAAATCAATTTTATACAAACCTACTTTGGCAGCCTCATGGCTTAAGAAGGCGCCGCTCTCACAACAGAATGGGCTGCCAGTGACAGGGAGATCAGGGTTTGAATCCTGGTCACGTGTATGGAGAATGATTTTTCCTAAATAGTTTTCCACTTTACCTCTGTGTAAATACTAGCACACTTCTTCTAAATTCAACCTTTCTAATCCTTAGCTCACTAGCGTAATTAGTACGTAGCTTATGCGCATAATCTTAACAGATAGTATGTAAATGATACGTGGGGATAAAATTAATTATACATTTATTTTGCTAGTTATTGATTACTTGTATTATTTTGCTAAATATATTAAATCACCTAATTTAAAAAGGGTTATAGTTTGTATTAATAATTTTACTGCTTAATGTGGTTCGAGTAATTACAATAAAATACAATAAACTTATAAACAAACTTTTACTTTAATATTCCTTATACTACTAAAATATTATTTCACCTTAACAAAACCAAATATTTTTTTAAACAAAAAATAAATATTTATGGTTACTAGATAACTATTAAAACTATTAAAGATATTGAGAATAAACATAAACATTGTCGTTAATAAAAAAAACATGATGTTTAGATAAAATGTTCTGCTTAATATTTTGAAAATGATACCTACTGTAAACGATACTTTTATTTTGATACCATATCCCTCCCTACACACGGCCTTAAACATATCCAATGAAACACGTATTTCCTGAGATAAAAATAATCATTTAAAAATAAATACACAACAATTTTCTTCCTAAAGAAAAAAATTAAAGTTCTTCTTTATTTGAGAAAGGAGGAAGGAATCCTTTTCAGTAACACAAATATAAAAGGAAGTGTTTCTTGAATACCGCGCGAGAGATATTTATCGTCTTAGGTTTCTTTATAATAATCTGTAATTTTGTTTGAAGGGAAACACAGCGTTTGTGGAAGTTTCGCAAGAAATCTCAGAAACAGTTTTGTTTAATTTGATTATAGGAATTAGGTATCGTCGACAGTGAATAATGTGAGGCCCGCCTTCCGTCCATATAATGGCGCGGAGCACAAAAGAGAATATAGAGCGAGCTGTTACCAATGTGGTGAAGATCCATTATCCGCCGCGACAACAGCGCTACGGGCGGTCGCCTCTATAAACTGACATAACTACCATGCGTGGGACATGACGTACTGTTGGGGTATTCTTCACGTTCGAGGGACGTTCGAGG
>CABFVX010010765.1:0-12957 GCA_902151425.1 Timema shepardi | reverse complement strand
CTCTTCTTACTCTCTATATCTGTATTCCTTCTCCCTCTCTTTCCTCGCCATCCCTTCTCTCTACACACCCTAATTCTCTTCTTACTCTCTTTATCTGTGTTCCTTCTTCCTCTCTTTCCTCGCCATCCCTTCTCTCTACATGTCCTAATTCTCTTCTTACTCTCTATATGATTCCTTCAGCCTTCCATACAGGGAGTCACGGCGCTCAGCCGTAAGAGCCCGGCCTGACGTACGGGGCACAAGCAAGAGCCTTTGCCACCTTCCGGTACTGACAGAGCTCTAATCTCAAAATTACTAGTTTCATATATTGTACATCAGTCCTAGAGACTGTTTCTCTGAATTTTTATCATACAGACTTTACGTTATGAGCCTTTGGCTTGGAATGCAGTAATATCTTGGTCAAAGACTTACTAATCTCCACAAGTTCCATTTATACATTTTGAGCCATTGTTTCTCATGACGAACTGGATGTCATGTGTATCTGTTTAATATTTGGATGGCTACTACCAGGCTGTCTGTCTTGTTTTCCAAATCACAGTTGGGTTAATGGTTATCTATGTTTTGAGTTGGTCAAGTAGTCACGCTTCTCGTGCTGTATTAGCTTCAGTAAGCAACCCATGGAACTGAACTAGAGTCATAGTGGAGTCCGCGCAAATAATACCTTTTTTCTTTGCCTTGTTTTTAGCTCCTATTTTGTTAGTGTCGCTCTTAGTGTAATTGCAATTAGATTTGTTTGTACTATTGAATGTTTGGCAGTACCGTGAGGGAAAGAGACCGGCCATGGTACTAATTTGTTGACACCTGTTTATTAGCCATCGACCGTGGTAGTCCAGGAACCTTTCTATTGTTTATCATTATCCAAAATGCTTTGAAGAGATTATCTTACAACCCAGTCTAGCAAAACTGATTAAGATTTATTTGTATATCTTGTTCTATATTTTTGTTATTAACTACTTGATTATTTTCTTATTTAGAAAACTTCTACCCGTAGCCTGGCGCCTGCTCAGCCCTTGTAGCTACAGAAAGACAATCAAATTTCACAAAATCTTATTATTTGCAACCAGCTTCAAACTTATTATCATGTAATTGTGTAGCACTGCCCTTATTCTTACCAAAAGAATAAGGTTGGCGCACAACATAAAAATATTATATAAAAAAAGGAACCAATAATTGCATAGGAGCCGATAGGATAGTAACGAAAACGAATAGGCCCAGACTGGTCTATTCACTTTTTGCTTCCATGAACTCACACCCCCATTATTTCATTATATATTACGGGTTCAAGCGAAGGATATCATAAAGGTTTGATATAAAGACATGCGTCAAAAATAACATTTTAATTTTATTGTGATAAAAATTGAACAATAAACTTGTGCTATGAAGTAATGGCAAAAAAAAACATGAGCTACGAGAACATTTAGTAACCATGATTTGTTACGATTAAATGTGAATTATAAGGCTACTCTCAAAGAGTATAAAACAATACTACGACAAAATGAAACTGTGGGTGCCGTATGTGGTATACTTATCTATGACCTTGATCATAAGAACATACCATATTTCGCTGCCACGGAGGTAATACAAGCCTATTACTTGGACGACTATATATTATGCGAAAATAAACTGTCTTTGCCATTTGAACAATATGTTACAAGTCCTAATTTGGACAACACTAGCAATGTCACAAAAGCAAGAATAAACTATCTTTACCGTTTAAGAAATATTTTAAATGTTCCAACTTGGACAACAATAGCAATGTCATATAAGCAAGAATAAACTATCTTTACCATTTAAGAAATATTTTACAAGTTCTAACTTTGACAATAAAATAGTAATATCATAAACGAAAGAATAAAATGTTTTAAACATTTAAGAAATATTTTACAAGTTCTAACTTTGAAAATAAAATAGTAATATCATATACGAAAGAATAAAATATCTTTACCATTTAAGAAATATTTTACAAGTTCTAACTTTGACAATAATATACAAATATTTCCCAGCCGTATGGGTGATAGACATCTAAGCTCTCAAAAGTGATACGTAAACAAAACTCATGACATCGCACGAAACCATATGGGACTTCATGTTGAAGTAAACTAATATGAAAGAGTTCAAATTTAATAAAGTTTTTATGAATTGTTAATATTACTCACCAAAAAGGAATTTCCTTGAACAATGGGCCGAAATGAATTTAGTACCTCCCTGAAATATCCAGAACACCTAGGTGTGTCCGAGGACACGATCCAGACAAGAGTCCTGACAAGAGTAGTCATACATTTTGAACTACACCATTATATACTCTCAGCTTTAGCTCAAAAAAGGGGGGAAGAGGGGTAAACAAATTACGGTCAACACAAAAGAAAGAAGAGAGAGAGGGGATAGATAGAAATCTGGGGAACCATGTAGGAGCTTGTAGAATATTCAAGGCCACGTGTTATGACTTAACATTACAATCTTGCGCGTTTGCACCACACCTTTACCACCCCGCCTCGAGATACCGCACACAGTCCACTCTTGCACGATATTTCCTCTTTTAGTCGCTCGGTGAAGTTCATAGATGCATGTTGTTGTGATCTCGTGTGGGGAGGACATAGTGAAGTGAGACAGCTGAATGGGGCCAGGGTGAGTTCACCCTCTTAATTCTTGGTATGCTTTTGTAGTTTATTTCCAATAAATGCTACAATTGTATTGTACACCTATTTATAAATATCTCTTTCTTTGTTTCAATAAATCTATTAATTTTTAAGCATAATTCATTTCCATTTAAATTATGTAACCTGTAAGGACTTTTGACCTCAACTGGTAACTCTCAAAAGAATAATAAGCACTATATAATTATTCTGTAAATTAAAAAATGACACCAGGACACGGAAATCGAGCCCGGGACCTTGGCTTAGTATACCAATGCTCTAAACACTGAGCTAACCAGGAATCGTCCCGTTTTCAGGGTCATTATTAACTCATATTTAAGGCAGTCTAAGATGGAAGTGGAGAAATCTTCGGCTACAAATGTGTGATTTTATTAAGGTCACGAGCTATCAGATAACTCAGTCACCTTCGACTCGGTAGTTGGCTTATTGCAGCCATTTGTACAATTATTATAATTGTAATGTATTGTTTATTTAAGAATCAAATAGACGAAGCTATATTTATGCTTTTTATTGAGAAATTCTCAATCTAGATATTATATTCTGAAAATTGAAAAACTATGTCCGCTATAGTTTCTATCTTAAAATATGAATGAAAATTGACCCTGGACACGGGATGATTCCTGGATAGCTCAGTGGTTAGATCATTGGCGTACTAAGCCAAAAGTCCTTGGTTCAATTCCCGGGCCTAGGTGTCATTTTTCAATTTTCGGAATACCATTTGATTTTGTTTTGCCTTATTGTATTTCTGTAACGCCAATTCTGATAACTCATCGAGTACTTCATCAAACAAAATGCCAATTCTACATTTTTAAAGGACAACTGTAAGTTACATACTGCCAGTCAAGTTGTGTACATACATTGATAGGCTTGCTTGTAGTGGTTGGTGTTTTCCGGTGATTAAATGCATCAAACCTTTAGAAAGGAAACATACACCTGGTTGCAATCTTTCCGCAACCAATGTCCTGTCTTTTTCCAGTTTAGCATGAGGATCCGCAAGCAAAGCTATTAAGTTGCGAGTCCCTTTGCAGTCCTTCAACCTGGTAGGTCCATGTCAGCGTGTAGAATTTCATCGAACATTTAGTATAAAGTTGGAGGTTTTGATACCCCAACTATACAGAGAACTTTTGACAAATGCTTCACCATGCTTAAGGAAAAAGGTTATTGATAATTCTTCTCGTTTATCTCGAGTGAAACCTCCCACAGGTGTTCCTAATTCCTTCGTTTGTTATCATCATGTCTCTCTGAATGTGCTCATATTCGTATAGTAAGTCCTTGAGCATGTAAACTTCTTTGTGGATGTCCAACAACTCTACAATCTAATCACACAGTTGTCTTTGTTTATATGTTTACCATTTTAGTCGCTGCTGACGTTATTTTTTGGTATCACTCGCGTTCTGGTTGTACACTGGTCTGCAGTATGATATCGAATATCCAATAAAACAGCTTACAATATAGTCACAGAATGTAATTAGAGCTTGTAGCTCATTCTGGTTATTATTATCTTCAGCGTAGTTTACTGCATTAAAGAAAATCTTCTGAGCATCCATTATTTACATTTGGTGATAATTCATGGTGTACTTCCACTCAGGTTGATTCTAAAAGGATTGGCTTCCTTAGTTTCGGTACAAATAACGCAAGCCGAATGAATATTACCTGTATGGATACTCCGTGTACGTGGTTCTTTTGTCTGGAGTGTCTGAATTCCAGCAGCTTCCCTCACATTTGCTTCGAGGGTAGATTTCCGCGCACGTGTTAGTTTGTGACAAACTATTTCAAAATTTAATGTTTTGTGAATTCTCCTAGGCAGAGCGTCAACTTTTATTTTTTTTTGAGGATATCATCATAGTTTGTCCCCAAACCTTTTCATTTGTGTGCAACCTCTGCATTGTTTTTCCAGTTGTCCTGGTTTGGTTGTTGTAGTGGATTCTTTTTGGATTTTGTTGATTGCTCACATATCACACATTCATCTTCTATATGAGTTCTCTTGCCGGTAGGTTCTGGTGGCGAAGCGACAGACAAAGCTTGTCTCTTCGTTAGTTTTGATGGACAGGGAATATAAATTCTATACTTGTGTGTTATTTATCCACTTTTAAAAAAAAGGGAAAACAATTTTAGTGTACAAACTAAATAAAGCAGACTAACAATTAAATGGAATACAATCATAACCACACCGTTTAAGAATTCTCATATTGCTAAGATCGGTAAGAATTTTGAAAAATGGTTGCCAAATGCCAAAATTACAAAAGTGGCTCCCATGATAAATTTTATCCCGAACATGTCAATTAAAAGACTGCAATCATAAAAGACCCCCCCCCCCTAAGAAAACGCATGAGATTTGTTTTCTAGACTAAATTGTATATATTAATTTATAAGTATTGGTAACTATCTTTGAAAAGTGACAAGAGTATATCAAGTTAATGTATTCAAATATGTATTAAAATTGTTTTTATATATTTTATAACTTTTCACAAATCTTTTTCTTACTCAAATAAGACTGATTTTTGTTTCACAATGCATTGTCACATATATTTGCCAATTTAACCGTTACTTATTCATGTTATGCGCCAAAAATGTATAATAGAATTCTAGTAAGTCGTGGTGCTAAATAATAATAATAATAGAATAGATATTCAGTGTAACATCCGAGAAGATATTATAGCACCACATATTAAACAATTAACCGTGATTAAAGTGATAGATAATATTACCAACCTAGTCATCTACTAACATTCGAAACTCGTGGGAAAATATGTAGTGCCTCACGTTCTCCATTTTGAGAGGAATTAAAAAAAAGAACAGCATTTATATATGTGTCTTCTTTATCTCTTAAAATGAATTGGTGGGTAGGCCTACTTTTCACAAGCAAATGTCTTATATATTGATCATATCCCCAAAACTCTTTAAGATAAGAATAGTTTATTTTACGATTAAAAATAAACAAAACCTTTAATTGAAAATAATTTTATAAAAGTGATAATTTCTGAGGGACTGATTATTTTTTCTAATTGAGGTCTAGGAAATGGGGAGTTAATTATTTTATATTTTATGAAAGCATATTTAACAGTTTTTTCTAAATTATTTTTTTGACAATGTAAGGCTATATTATTTCGTTCATCTTTTATTCATAAATTTCTAAGGCAATTTCCATTTATATTGTTAAGAATATATGACTACTTTTAAATAAATATCTCCATGATTACCGATTGAGCAAAGGAGAGGATATTTCCGTGTGATTGACCGTATAATATATTTTAGGGGTTGGTATATACACCACATGTTGGTTCCAACTGGGACACACACTCACACACATACACTAAGGGATAAGGATGAGGATGAAAGATATTAGAGGAAGTATAATCCGTTCGTGTGAAGGATTAAGAGGAAAGGAATATACATTTAAATACAACACTTTTATTAGTACCAACTGGGATTAGAACTTTAGCCTCCCAGTCCTTTGTACCAGACAATATGGTGATCTTTTCAAATTATAAACTAGGTATGTTTTAATGCAGAGGTCTCCAGCCTTTTTTGTCTCTTAGAGCACATTCAAAACTAACGGTAGTGTGGCGGGCACCAATTACTTTCTCAAGGCAAATTTACCAACTCCCGCCAGACTTAGAGATCAGCTTCAACGCTTTACACACGGCCGGTCAACTGTCAGGTTAAGTTTCCAACAGAGATTGTGACGTTACATGTGGTTGTGGGTAATACTCAAGGCCGTAATCATGCGGGGGTTAGGGAGGGATCAACTCCAAGATGACAAAAAATAAATTTTAAAAAAACTGCTTTTTTACAGTTTTTAACAAGACCAAAATAGAGACAAAAGGAACTATTTATTTACTCAACACAATTTTTTGCTTGGGTACATTTATAATATATATTTATTCTCTGTTTATTCAGGCAACAAAGCTGTGTAGACCCATGCCAAGATATTTACAAAAGAAGGGGGGCTTTCAGTCTCACCAACCTTTTGAGAACAGCATACCGGAAATAAGCATAAACTTGATTTTTGTCTGAAAATTTGACAGATTATATTATTTGTCAAGAACTTTTAAGCTGTGGTCAAAAAGTGACAGGCACAAGAAAAAGGAACAATACAAACTTACTGTATTGTTTACTCTTTATTGTTGAGGTTTAATAATGAAGTGAGGAGTAATATTTTTGATTAGCAACTAAACTAAAGCACTGGACGACCATTATTATGACCTAAAGGAGCCATATTCCAATGCTAGTAAAATTTTTATTATAAATAATTTTAAAATTTCAAACAGGCTTAAATTACATCATATGAAACTGTGATTCAGTGATTCTGTACTGAATTCCGCGGATAAAAGTGTATAAAATGAATTAAAAACATTTATTTGGCAGTCGAATATAGATCATCATGTCAAATTGAAAATATCGAGCGGTGAAAAAGTATAAATGTTGAACCAAGTTCCTCCGTATCACTTTCTCCGCCAGCACCACTGTCACTTACACCAAGTGAAAATAAGTATTGGCAAACACCCCGGTTTGAATGGGTTCAAAAAGCTTTCCAAAACCTTGAAATTAAAAAAAAAACCAAAGAAAAACTTTCTGCGAAGATTTTACATATTTATTTTTGGAAAAAAGGAAAAATTAAGAAATGAAAGTTAACGACGTTTGGGGATCTATTGAAGAAGACCCCGAGGAAAATTCCCACAAAGTTACAATGCCCCAGTGCTGGTCAGTCAAATGTCATTATCTCCTGGAACATCACGAAGCATATGAACTGGACAAGAAATATTGGAATGTTTACAAAAAGTACTAATTTATACCAACCAAACAAATAATCCTGTGAATTATGTTACAACCTACTGCACCTCAAACATGGGGGGGGGGGCTTTCAGTCTCACAAACCTCTTGAGAACAGCATACCGGAAATAAGCATAAACTTGATTTTTGTCTGAAAATTTGACAGATTAAATTATTTGTCAAGAACTTTTCAGCTGTGGTCAAAAAGTGGCAGTCACAAGAAAAAGGCTTGGCGGGCGCAATGGCGTCTACGAGTATAGTTATGGGGACCCCTGTTTTAATGTATTCGGAAACAATACAAACTTACTTTATTGTTTACTCTTTATAGTGGAGGTTTAATAATGAAGTGAGGAATAATATTTTTGACTAGCAACTAAACTAAAAGCACTGGACGACCATTATTATGACCTAAAGAAGCCATATTCCAATGTTACTTAAATTTTTATTATATATAATTTTAAAATTTCATACAGGCTTAAATTACATCATATGTAACGGTGCTTCAGTGGTTATGTTCTAAATTCCGCGGATAAAAGTCTCGAGAGTGAATTAAAAATATTTATTTGGCAGTCGAATCTAAATCATCATGTCAAATTGAAAATATCGAGCAGTGAAGAAAATTTAAATGTTGAACCAAATTCCTCCGTATCACATTCTCCGCCAGCGCCAGTGTCGCTTCCGCCAAGTCAAAATAAGTATTGGCAAACAACCCGGTTTGAATTGGTTTAAAAAGCTTTCCAAAACCTTGAAATTAAAAAACAACCAAAGAAAAACTTTCTGAGAAGATGTTACATATTTATTTTTGGTAAAAAGAAAAAAAAGAAAGAAATGAAAGTTAACGACGTTTGGGGATCTATTGAAGAAGTCCCCGAGGAATGTTTCCACAAATTTGCAATGCTCCAGTGCTGGTCAGTCAAATGTCATTATCTCCTGGAAAATTACGAAGCATATGAACTGGACAAGAAAGATTGGAATGTTTACAAAAAGTACTAATTTATACCAACCAAAAAAATAATCCTGTGAATTATGTTACAACCAACTGCACCTCAAACATCTCTAAATACTTGTCAAGAAGACAGAATCGCAGCTAAAATGTGGGTTATGGTCGACAAGCTCCCCAATGATAGCCATGCTGCAGTCCTGAACACACAAAATTAAACCAGTAACAAAATTAAGTGGCCGATACAAATGAAATTTTCTCTAATCATAGATAATTTAGAGTCGATTAGGAGAAGTAAGCAAAATTCAAAATTAATGTTATAATAAAAATTATTTGTATTTAAATTTTTAGTAAGATTTCTTAAAAGTTTAGTGGGTTTATTTCAGAATCTTCACTAGAATCCAAAAATTATATCTCAAACTTTTTAGTTAAAATTATCCACCNAGTTTAGTGGGTTTATTTCAGAATCTTCACTAGAATCCAAAAATTATATTTCAAACATTTTATTTAGAATTATCCACCATTATTATTATATAACAATTTTAAAAAATTCACCTTACAATATGAACTCTACTAAGACCAGAATTTAATAAGTTTTGCCTTCAGAACCAATATTTGATCACTCCAACCATGAGCTAGACTGATAGCTCCCCCTAACACAAGCTAAATGTACTGGTCAAATCAGAGCTGTCAGGAATTGTGTTTATAGAACCACGCCACCAAGAAGAAACTAGAGCGAGAACTCCAATATAACTAACAAGAAAGAACTGTAATGATCAGCTATAAAATAGCAGAAATAATGTGTTTAGAGCCAGAATGACCCCTGAGCAGAAAATGAGTTGAAAAGAGCACTCCACTGAACCAACACAAGTGAGAAGAGAGGTAAGCTTTGTGCTGAGCCATTATGCCACTAAGCAGACAATTAGATAGATAAAGAGAACTATATAATCCCTCTAGCTTATGTCTGTTAAGTGGTAATGTTGGCTCTAAACACACTAGTAGGTGTTGAAATGAGAGTTTAGGCCAACTTTCTCCCATAAGTCTAACATTGATCCACCTTCATGAATGAGGTATCTCTAGTGGAAGTGGTTCATCCCAATCAAATCTTAGGGTCCACAAATTCTGCATGAACGCCTTAGCCCAGAACACCACTGGAGAGAGCCACCTTACAGGATCAAATATACTAGCAATATTTGAGATAACTGCTCTCTTAGTTACTGTAACCATAGACGGATTTACATGATAAGAGAATGAATCTGATGTGGGGTCCTATTACAACCCTAATATCTTAATTACTTGATCTTCATTTTCCTCAAACTTGAGGGTAACTTCACGGTGTTCATTTGGTATCCCCTTTAAAAATTCAGGATGGTTGCTAGACCACTTCCTGAATAAGAATCCTCCTAGGCTTAGTAATTCAATCAACTCGGTTTGTAAACTGAGAGAAGATTCCACTGAATCAGCACCAGTGACTATGTCATCAAGAAAAATGTCGCTACAAAGGACCTAAGCAGCACGAGGGTAACGAAGTTTTTCATCAGAAGCGAGCTGACGCAGGGTTCTTATCGCTAAGTAAGGAGCTGAAGATACACCATAAGTCACAGTATTCAATTGATATTCTTGAATCTGTTGATCAGGGGATTCGTGCCACAGTACAACCTGGTAGTGTCAGTCATCCGTAATGACTAGTATTTGTCGATACATCTTGCATATACCAGTGGTGAGACCAATGGGATGAAATCGAGTATTCATAACAATTTCCACAATTTCCCTTTGCAGTTTGGGACCCTTCAATAATGTATCATTCAGTGATTTACCCGATGAATTTGCAGCATAAGCGTCGAATACCACTCTCGGTTTGGAGGTTGAACTAGATTCCTTGGATAAGAAATGGAGTGGGATATAGTATTTAATGTACTGAAACATTTATGGTATAATGCGCATCATGTGACCGAGTTCTTAATATTCCCTTAGAAAGGTCGCATACTGTTCCTTCTCTTGCTAAGCGGCGTTCCAGCTGAGTGAGTCTCTTGACTGCTTGTTGACGTGACTCTCCCAACTCTGGTTGTGCATCCTTGAAAGTTAGCTGAACAATGTATCTACCCTCATTGTCACGAGTGTGTGTTGTAACATAGTGTGGCTCACATATAACTTGATCAGGGTCAATGTGGTTAGTCACGGGTAATTCTTCTACCTCCCTAAAGCGTCTCAAAACACTGTCAAGTGATGGTTCAGTAGCAACATAAAACGACGAGACACTAGAAGTTATAAATGGTTGAGGTCCTAAACGCCCAATTATGATACAGCCAAAGATGCTATGCAATCCCGAGGGACAATCAGATGAAGTTGAATACCGCCCACCATCAAAGATGTCGGGATATACATCTGCACCTAAGATAATGTCAGTCGACCTTGGTACATGAAAATGAGAGTCATCCAACTGAATATGAGCAAACTCCTGAACCATATCTTTAGAAAGCATGGTTTATGGCATTCCCGATGTGATTTTACTTATAATGATGGCCTCGGTGACCAACTTAGTTCCATAAACCACACACGGTTTCACCTCACATATCACAACCCCCTTGTTGGTTTGTACAGTTGTCTGAGATATCCCTCTAATAGGAATTTTCAACTTGAGACGTGGTAGACACAGCCGGTGAGCACATTCTTCAGTAATAAATGATGATTGTGACGCACAATCTATCAAAACTCTATCCTTCTGATAAGCACAATGCCCATCCTTAACTTGCACTACAGCGGTTTCCAACAAGACTGTAGTAAGGCTCACAGAACTGGCTGTGAGTAGATGTGTTCACCTCGTGTAACAGTGCCTTCTTGGCCTGGTGAATGAGCCTGATGGGTAGCATCCCCTTGCATATACCTACTGTCTCTCTGGGTGTGATCAATGTGAGAGCTGGTAAAACGATTGTTTGAGCAAGACGATCCTTGACCGTAAGTGTTAGTGGTGCCTTGACTACCTGACCCTATATGCAACAATGTGTGATGATTTTGATTACAGAGCGGACACTTGAATCTTGAGGAGCACTCCCTTACATGGTGCGACTCCATTAGCAATTAAAACACAAATTATTTTACTTTACCCAATCACGGCGTTGTATCGATGTCTTGCTCGTGAACACTGGACACTTATAAATACTGTGGCTAGCTTGACACACAGTGAAGTGACCTTAATTTGAATTAACGTAAAATTATCTTCTCACTCCAACAAGTGACTTTAGTGATCCTTCCATCCTCATGTTTGTTGTTATATTTCTAGTACTCGCGCTATTTGACAGTGTTAGACCTTGATTAGCAGATAACAGTGCTTTGCATTAATTTTCAAGAAATTCCAAAATTTATCAAAACTTGGTAATTTGGTAGCCGTGTGCGCAAGTTCAAACATCAGTCGTGACTCTCTCTCTAACTTGTTCAGTGTCAAGTTTAATAAGATAAAACTCCACTAACAAATAAAACTTTAAAACATTTAGTGCACCCAAGTTCTCCTTGAATGTGTTCACTAACGCCCTTATGTTCTGTGGCGACCTTGAGGTTATACGCGGGAAACGCATTAGCTTCTCTAAATGTGTAGTAGCTATTGACATCACATCTTGGTAACGTTCTGTAAGAGTCGCCCAGGCTAACAAGTAGTGACACTGGTAAAGATTTTAATAAACTTGGCGGCTCACCAGATAATGTCGTCAAAAGATATTGAAACCTTTCCACTGGTGTTAAGGTTTAGTTTGCATGAACGAGAGAGACGTACAAGTCGTGAAATGTGGTCCAGTCAGTGTTCATACCACTAAATGTGGGCAGTTTCAACTTTGGCAATTTTGCCGACAATGCGTTTACTGGAGATCCATTATCGTTTCCCGACGTGGATGAAGGCATAGTCATCCGTACATAAATCTCTTTAACCTGGTAGTAGGTAATGTCAAAGTCTTCAATCAGCTTGTCATGTGCTTCAATATCAAAGTTCCTCTTAGATTTGCTTGCCGCGACTCCTAACCCAACGTGAGTTTCTTCAAAATCTCGCCTTAAACGTTCCAAGCCTGAACAATGTGTCTTAAATAGCTCTACTTCCGTAATGTCATATTTGACTTATTCTGACAGCTTGTTAAGTCTGTTAACTCGGCCAGTTAACATTAAACCTAGCTTCGAGCTGTGCATAAGACATGATGATAGCAAATTAACATAAAATGAATGTAACTAACGGGAACTAAACATACAAACGTAAGCAAACAAGACTAGTTACAAACATAAACAAACAGTCAAAACACGGCCATCGATTACATCTCGACTCTCGAACAATATCGAACTGACGACACTCGATCACTTATATACGATGCACAATCGTTATGGCAGCGAATGATCTGTAACTCAAACAATATATCGAGTTGATGACGTCACAAATCAACTGACCCAGCAAGGCCGATATATGACGTGAACAAAGGTTACAAGAAATAACAAAACAAAACAAATAAGTTGCTCTATCCACCCTAAAACACAGAAACAGCAAGGAACACTGAAACACGTATCCTTGGCCCGGATGGACCAAAGTTATGTAACGTAAATCACAAGAACTGAAAA
>CABFVX010010764.1:0-12958 GCA_902151425.1 Timema shepardi | reverse complement strand
AGATAAATCTGTGCCGGGACCGAGGATTGAACCCCGGCCGCCACCACAGAAGTCTGACACCTTACCCCCTAGACCGCCAGGTCACCCATTTTAAATCGATCGTGTAAGAAAACTTTTTTTTTCTTTCATATAAAGCACCGCATCTTACTATTTGTTCAATTTATACGCATACATACTTATTACACTAATGAGTTAGATATGAGTAAGGTTAGATTTGGAAGATGTGTACCTGAATTAGCGTGGGTTGAGAGGGGGAAAACCGCCCCTCAGTTCGCCCGGCCGGGATTCTTAACCCCGATCTTCCAGTCATCGGCTGGCTAATCTATGGTGAGAGTGATGCCTTATACCGTGTGGCCACCGAAGCAGGTTGTAATAAATCTAAAAGTGTTTATTATGTAACCCACTGAAGCCAACATGTGTGTGTATCTAGCGTGTGAGGTATTTTGACCATGAGAGATGCATTGTCTAGTTCTGTCGTCTTTGTGTGTAGTCCTCTAGCCGCTCTGTGGGAACAGACTATACCTTGGAGGTTGTATACACGTCATGATAGGGATGATGGTGATGCTAGGGATGATAGTGATGGTAGTGATGGTAGTGATGATAGTGATTATAGTGATGATGGTGATGATGGTGATGATAGTGATGGTAGTGATGGTAGTGATGCTAGTGATGGTAATGATGGTAGTGATGATAGTGATGATGGTGATGGTAGTGATGCTAGTGATGTTAGTAATGGTAGTGATGATAGTGATGATGGTGATTATAGTGATGTTAGTGATGGTAGTGATGATATTGATGATAGTGATGTTAGTAATGGTAGTGATGGTAGTGATGCTAGTGATGAAGGAGAAACAATGGAAGTTTTTTTAAGTCAACCAGGCGCAAAAAAAAAACCTGCCGACACCTGGTCTAAGGTGTCGCTATCGACTGCAGATGATAGGGAGAGTTGGGGTTCGAATCCCGTTTGGATATAATGAGGGTGGTTTCTCTTAAATGGTTTTCCACTTTCTCTCCATGCAAATGCGGGTTCACTTCCTCTAATTTAACCTTCCCAATTTCTAATCCATTAGAGTAATTAATACTTAAAGCGTATAGCCCGAACGGGTAGTAAGACGCGGTGCTAAATATTATTATTATTATTGTAGAATCTAAACCTAAAAGCTCGACTTTACAATAAAAAAGCGAAAGTGAAACAACAAGTTTTCGCTTGTTTTGGTAAATAATGATAAAAAAAATCCACAGGAGATCGTAAAAAAATATAGTTTCGTCGTCGGTTCGAGAAAATAAGATCAATAAATAAATAAAAACTGATTGAATGATGGAAAGTGAAATAAATACGAGGAAACTCAGTGAAAGTAGAGGTTGGAGTGTTCTGGGAAATGTTGAGGAGAACTCTGGTGTCGGGGAAAGACACTATACACTCTCTAGTAGGTGACCGACGAGTCTGGGATCGAATCCCGAGTGGTCGTCTTGAAATAGTCCCAGGTTCACTCTTAGTTCCACGCAAATGTGGGTACATTCCCTCCATTATCATCCCTAGCATATTAGTGTTGAGATAAACATGCTGATAGCACGGACTCGGTACTGGTACCTTGCACCACTATCTCCCTCCCAAGGTGGACTGGGTACTGGTACCTTGCACCACTATCTCCCTCCCAAGGTGGATTGCGCAATTCTAGCCTAACCTAACCTCACCTAACCTTTCTCTCTCTCACAAACTACCTGGGACTAACTGTACTAAGTAGCTAACGTTCAGCCGAACTCATACTGAACTGAAGTCTGCTGGCAATTTATTGTATTAGTTTCAAATTAATATTCCACTATCACGTGCCCAATCCAACAATTTATCATGAAAAGTGGCCGCGTCGCGTCGCCCGCCCCACTGTATGTAGTGCGCTTGTGTGCGCGCGCTCTAGTTGCGCTACCAGGAGAGTAGCAAGGAAAAGAGGTGGCGAGACTTACACACACTCGCCACGACCTTGGAGTACAGCTTCCCGGGTTGTCGGGGAGGTCAAGGGGAATACAACCGCGATGTTCCGGGAGGACGGACCGGACCCTACACACGCTTGTATTCAAATAATGATGGGAACCAGTGGCGCACACTGAAATATACTTCGGGGGGTGGCATTCAATCAAGGCCCTAATGTAGCCAGAATGAAACTTGGTGGACACTGGAAACCGAGGGTGTTTTTTAAAAATATTAAATGCCTTTAGACGCTTTTTGTGGATTTTTTAAAATAGTATTTAAAAAATGTATTCTACCTTGTAGAGAAATTATTTAATTTTTTTTCAATTGCTAATTTTATGTTGTTGTACTTATTGACTATTAGGGCTAAATACTTTAGTTCTACTCTATTACAAATTATATTAAAATTATCCACGGTCTTGGTGGTGGGGGAGAAGGAGGTCTAGTCCCCGTCCACCCCAAACCCCCTTGGGTGCGCCGATATTATCCACCCGCTTCTTTGATCGAATGGTCTAAGGCGTCACTCTCTCGCAATAGACTAGGACTGCCGATGACGAGGATCTTGGGGTTCGAATCCTGGTCGTGAGGTGTTTTATCTTAAATTGTTTTCTACTCCCCACGTTAATGCGGGTACATTTAATCTAAATTCAACCTTCCTAATCCTGAACATATTAGCTTAGTACATAATACGTATAACCCGGATGGGTATTAAGACGCGATGCTTGGGAAAAATAAAAATATTACGAGGTCTGACAACTTAAATAAGTCGGTAGCGTGTCTGCCGGCTGAGTTACGGGTCTCCGGGTTCGATTCCTGGTATATCTGAAATATTTATCGTCAGGGAAATCTTGGGTTTCCTCCTCTACAGTGATAGCTTGACGGTCTGGGGGCTGGATGTTGTGTCTGTTCTAGTTTTAAGTTAGTTTTCAAGTCGTGTGCTGATATGATCATTTGGGTCATGAAGTGCACGTCAAAACCATCATTAATTGACCATCGAAAATACGACGCGAATATACACCATCCTTGCTTTGATAATAGTTGGCGTCAATAGCTCGCTACGATCAGAAGGCGTCTTTCCAAGCGTCGCGAGTATTTCCAGAGTCCGCTACGATCAGAAATCATCTTTCCAAGCGTCGCGAGTATTCCAGAGTCCGCTACGATCAGAAGACATCTTTCCAAGCGTCGCGAGTATTCCAGAGTCCGCTACGATCAGAAGGCGTCTTTCCAAGCGTCGCGAGTATTTCCAGAGTCCGCTAGATCAGAAGACGTCTTTCCAAGCGTCGCGAGTATTCCAGAGTCCGCTACGATCAGAAGACGTCTTTCCAAGCGTCGTGAGTATTTCCAAAGTCCGCTACGATCAGAAAGCGTCTTTCCAAGCGTCGCGAGTATTCCAGAGTCCGCTACGATCAGAAGGCGTCTTTCCAAGCGTCGCGAGTATTCCAGAGTCCGCTACGATCAGAAGACGTCTTTCCAAGCGTCGCGAGTATTTCCAGAGTCTGCTACGATCAGAAGGCGTCTTTCCAAGCGTCGCGAGCATTTCCGAGTCCGCTACGATCAGAAAGCGTCGAGACGCCCAGATCATCGAGCCTGTTCTCGACGCGTTGTCTCAGAACCGGTGAGACGTGGAAAGGTCAAGTGATATGACCCGGTCAGTCCAGAACTTTCCTCAAGGTCAACAACAACACACAACGGACCCGTCACACAACTTCTTGGTTCCTTGACGCTCTTCCTTCTGTCATCTGTCGAGAGGTGTGTAGAATAGTTGGGGGGCAGGATCAGGCTGTCTCAACCTTTAGGACAATAGACAGATCCTCTTCACTTATGAATACATGAACTTCTAGTGGCGTTTATATTGATAAAACAATCTGTTCAATCTTGGATGTTCTTCCAAGATGACAGTAAGCGTGTAGTTCTTATATCTGTGTGCTCTTACCCCTAGAGCCATGGGGGGAGGGGGGTGGACACTGTAAAATCTGCCATTACACCCCCACCCCCTCCCGTAAATTGCTAATTATATTCTGTAAATATAGGGTGACCTGGCTGTCTAGGGGTAAGGTGTCAGACTTCTGTGCTGGAGGTCCGGGGTTCAATCCTCGGTCCCGGCACAGATTTATCTGATTACCAAACCNTCAGACTTCTGTGCTGGAGGTCCGGGGTTCAATCCTCGGTCCCGGCACAGATTTATCTGATTACCAAACCCTTCCTTCACCTCTGACAAGACATCTTATGAATGTGGGGAATGCCAGGCCCCCACCGTGGTTCGGATTCCACTTTAAACTGTAGGTCCTCCATTTCGTCTCACAATCACCCTACCATCACACATTAGCGTAAGTGCGTATAACCCAAACGGGTAGTAAGACGCGGTGCTAATAATAATAATAATAATAATAATATTCTGTAAATTGTTGACTATACATAGATGGGGAAAAAAATCATTATAAAATAATATCGCAAATTCAAGAGATTCATATCAAGTGTTGGTGGATGTGCTGATGAAAGCGTTGGACTCGTCTTGAACGGTTATACTGAGGGGGCTTATTCTCAAGAATTTCCCAATATCCCTCCGCGCAAGTGCGGGTGCGTTTACAGGCAGTGAGACGACGAGCATGAGAGAAAAAAAAACGTTTTTGTGACTGGCTCACGGATTACAGTGATTATAATAAGTGACGACATTTTTCTCTTATATATATTAATATATTTCTGGAAATGTATAGGCCTATATTTAAAGCTAGGATGATTATATCGATTATCGATGTATTGGTCGATATATTGAATTGCACTGGCCGTGTAACGGGGGTATTAAGATGGCTGCTGTTCTGTAATTATACTTATAGTCGCTTTTCACTTTTTAATGTTTTGGTTATAAAGATGAAAATAGTGAACAAGTTTATTAAATATTAAAAAGAAATCTCAATCTTTAAAGCGTAGTCGTAAACATAAAAACATGATCTATCGAATACTAAAACATCAATATAAATATTTCGATGTTTTCATAACAAATCGATATACTTCATGTATCTATACATCGTAGCCAACCCTAATGATAACTCCTCGAAAAACCCTTTATTTTGGGAAACAATATTTATTTTTCTATAGGCATAGTCGTCTAACCCTCTTCGGTGGCCGCATGGTCTGAGGCGCTACCCTCGCGGTAGACTAGACTGCCAATTATGGGGAGATCGAGGTTCGAATCTGGGTTGGGTGTATTGAGGGTGGTTTTAAAACAATGGTTTTCCACTCTCATTTCACGAAAATGCTGGTACACTCTATTAAAATAAAACCTTCTTGATCCCTAAAACCATTAGCGTTATTAGCACATATGTGTACAATACGAGTAGGTAGTAAGACGCGGTTCTAAATAAATAAATAAAACTTTATATATATAATAGATCTAACTAAAGTTTATAGCTTCCGAACTAAACTTACAATAATAATATTTATTGCAACAATATATAAAAATGTTTTCGTAAGAAAATAAATAAATTAGGTCGCGTTATTATCGTCACCGACCTCCTTGAAACAAACTACTTGTAAAAATAGACCAATAAAAAACAAGAACGGTAAAAAAAAGATAATGTAAGGTTGATAAACTCATTCCTTTCGGTACTAATCAATAAAAGTTTTCATAAAGTCATTGAAATACGCATCAACCATTAACCCACTTAATGGGTGGGGGGGAGGGGAGGGGGGGGTAAGGACATTGAAAGGTAAACGGACTCATCAACATCTTTTAGAGTCTCCCCGCTTTTTAAAGCGTGTATTGTAAATTTAACTGCACCATTAAAAGCGATTAACGAGATATTACAGCGTCAACGCACCTTTTTTTATTCTAATAGCTCAAGAAAACAATTTTTGCTGTTGTAAAAAAAAAATCTAATTGAGTCCGCGCATTGTTTTAAAATAATTTTCTCTGGAATAAAATAAAAAATGCTACAAAAATGCAAAATTGCTTATTTCGAAGAAAATACCTTGGAACGAGTTAACTAAGAAAATATTTTTCTCTCTCGTTTTTATTTCAAGATGGTGGCTACAAAACGCTAAATTTTTGTCCCCCCTTTTTTTTCTCAACTCTTCATCATCAGATTTTCATTAGACCACTTTGAAATGATGCCCATTTTTAAAGAAAATGGTGGCTACATTTTAGCCCGTCCAGAGCTTTAGCTCCTAAACTTTGGGATTATAGATCGTAAAACAGTAATCTATAGTTATAATTTTGATTAGCGCATTTCCGGTAGTTGAAATTAAAAATAAAACCGCTCCAAATTTGGTAAACGAACCTTCATTTTAAAAGTAAAAAGGGTCCAAGATCTCGGCAAAAACCGCATCTCCCAACGAAAACCCAATTGCCCAATTAATTTTCCATCTTTACCTTCTGTGTGTGTGCAGTAGCTCATCTGTTCTTTATTTACTTCTCCATGGAAACCACGAGTTGTGTATAAATTCATGTTGGTAAATGAAATATTTTGAAAACTTTTAAAGAAAGTATAGTAAGATTTCGTTATATAGAACTTTTCACAACATTAAGTTTTAGATAGGCTAACATTTTAGCGCAACGATCCCTTAGTATTGATATAGGTGACCTGGCGGTCTAGGGGGTAAGGTGTCAGACTTCTATGCTGGCGGCCGGGGTTCAATCCTCGGTCCCGGCACAGATTTATCTGATTACCAAACCCTTCCTTCACCTCTGACAAGACATCTTGTGAATGTGAGGAATGCCAGGCCTCCACCGTGGTTCGGATCCCACGTTAAACTGTATGTCCTCCATTTCATCTCACAATCACCCTACCATTACACATTAGCGTGAGTATAACCCGAACGGGTAGTAAGACGCGGTGCTAATAATAATAATAATAATAATAATAATAATAATAATAATAATAATAATAATAATAGTATTGATATAAACACGTTGTCTGAAGATAATTATTGGACAAAAAACACATCCCGGTCAGAGAACGGACAATTAACTAGTACTCAATAAATTTACAAGTTACATTTCTTAAGTTTACTTTTAGAGGCGAGGAAATGAATAAATCTGTAAACGAATGTGTGAATCCACAGTTTTTTCCAGAGCTGGTGCCGTTGGTTCAAATACCGTCTGGAAGTTGGTTGCGAGTCCACTATTATCAGTAGGTTACAACACATACAATAACACATACTCGAGAATCAGTTTACCTCTTCAAAATCTCCCCCCGCCTGTATCCTGCCCCAAGGACCTGAAATAACGCTCGTGGGAATATGCCCTGTCCGGGGATTGAGCCTTGACCTTCAATATCAGAGAGAGAGAGATATACTCTAACCACGGGACTAGCGATTGCTCATGTGCCAGAACGAGAAGGTTATTCCGATGGGACAGGCATCCATCCAGGTTTCTCTTTGCGACCTTAACTTGAAGTTAATATTCCTGACCTTAAACTTTTTGTGTCCTGCGAGGCCTTACACTCGTTAATGTACTGCACTTTCTAGTTAAAATACAACTGAAGATACCACCGTAACCTCCACAAGTTAACATGCTAAATACAGCTGAAGATACTTCCGGTATCTTCACTTGGACACATGCTAAATACAGCTGAAAATACATCCGGGATCTTTACTATACCACAGATGAATACAGCTAAAGATAAATCTGGAACCTTCACAAGACCACAGGTAAATACAGCTGAAGATACCTCCGTGATCTTCACCAAAACACATGATAAATACCACTAAAGATACAGCTGAAACCTTAACAAGACCACATTCTAAATAAAGCTGAAGATACATCTGGGGCCTTCACAAGACCACATATGAGTACAGCTGAAGATACCTCCGTGATCTTCACCAAACCACATGATAAATACCACTGAAGATACAGCTGAAACCTTAACAAGACCACATTCTAAATAAAGCTGAAGATACATCTGGGGCCTTCACAAGACCACATGTGAGTACAGCTGAAGATACCTCCGTGATCTTCACCAAACCACATGATAAATACTACTGAAGATACAGCTGGAACCTTAACAAGACCACATTCTAAGTACAGCTGAAGATACTTCCGGTAGACAACATTCTAAAAAGGCCTACAGCTGGAGATACCTCCAGTATACTCACTAGACCACACACATTACATACTAAACTGGGACATTTCGCGTGAAATGTGTTTGAAAATTAGTTAGTTTAACCTTTCAATGAATTAAGATTATGAACCCAATAATGAACATTTTTCAATCCTCTAGGAACATGTTGATACCATTCACTTCTATTTGGGCGGGAACAATAATTCTGAACGACTGCAGTACGTCTTGCGCAACCTCCATGTTATATTAATAATAATCCAACATATTGCAAGTAGTTTGAAAATAAGATTTTAATTGTAGCTACACTGACCTACTTTAGTATCTGAATCTCTTCCCCCGTCAGATGTAACGCCAGCTTGGAAGGCCCTGAAGACGTGAACTTGTAACGGTTTCTATCTTGAAGGTTATTTCTATGTTTAAAAAAAAATTGTTATCGATGGAAATCTTCGCTGCCTTTCACCAACTGCTCTGTGAGCCTTTTACCTCTTCATCGCCGTCCAATACCCGTCCTCGTGGTTGAGTGGTCAGGGAGATTGACTACAGGTCCACTCTGGGTTCTTCACATATTAATAATATGTGGTTTTATCTCGTTATACTTTAGTTATAAAGTCGAGATTGGCTGTCTCTCTCTCTCTCAGCCAACTGTTGTCAAATCTCCTCGCTCTCAGTTATGTGCTGGGGGGTAATGAAGAGCTACTGGCAACGTCGACCAACCAGCGTTGCCAAACTTGGCTTATATTTGAGGGGAGATTGAACACACGAAAACGAGAAAATGACAGCGCTGTCTTACCCTCAGCGATGATAGCCAGTGTAGAGCAGTTTCTTCCGACCTTTGGTGGTGAAATTTGACCCCGGTTGACTTTGAGAGCATTGCGACCCTTTTATAACCTGTAAGCGTTCACATCCCGTCCGGGATATCCGCATTTAATAACACTTGTAGGGTAAATAGAATTTAGAGGGAATGTACCTTTATTTGCGTGGAGGGAGAGGGGGGGGGGGGAAACATCGAGCAAAAGTCACACCCAACCGGAATCTAAACCCTGACCTCTTCACCGGCAAACCAAACGAGTGTGACGTTAATACCGCCTTGATTTAATAGCTATGAATGGCTTATATTATTATTTGATGGCGACTAAGATGTGTCAATAGAGAATGATCATGGTGGGTATTTTGTAAGTTATGTTGGCAGCGCCACTCGTCTGAACACGTGACCGCTGCCTTAAACCGAGTCAGCAAGCAACTGTCAGGGTTTATTAACCTAAAGTTATTTAGACACTAATTAAATGTTTTCATCATTTTAACAGCTTACATTTATATTTAAATGTTGTACCTTTCTGTAATCACCTTAAATAGTAAACATAATCTCAACATTCATTGTGAGCCCACCCGACCCCCAGGTTGGGAACCACCGGCATAGAGTTTGCATCATCGTTAGTGCTATAATCATCATAACCATCATCATCAGTGTTGAATACCCAGGTACCGGCAGGGATTTGATCCCGGCTCTTGATTTGCAAGGCTGCTTTTCGACCCCATACTTATAGCACAAAATCAGTGGCGGCTCGTGTATAGGCACTGCGGAACTGCAGCACCCCCTATTTCCACTTGATATTATCGATAACATTTAATATTATGAGTAATTTTTTATATAATTCTTTATTTATTTTTGTAGTACAATATGTATTCCTTAAGCTTAATGTCAGTACTTCAGTAGCCATCCCTCAGCTTATGAAAAATATACAAACATCTTTGTATGGAACTGTGCGCTTCACAGTTCCAGCGACGTGGTGTTTGACTGTTGTGCGCATGCGCGCATAGGAGGGTGGTGGGGAGGAAGGCGGGACTGCCAGGTAGAGGGAGCACTGTTGCTCTCGCAGTGCCGGCTCTGGCGTGATGGTGTAAGGAAGTTTTTTACTCTTTTTATTCTTGAATGTGATAAAGTGTAGAAGAGTGTAGAATTAGATTATTATTCTGCTTCCAGCTATTCTATTTGATTCATCTTTTTCTCGGGTCTTTTATTTAACAGAAAGACTAAATGCGCTTGCAGTATTTTCAATTGAGAAAAATTTCCTCAATTGTCATCCAGAGATCAAGGATAAAATTATTGAACTGTAACAATTTAAGTTAAAGTAAGTAAAAAAAGATGTTTTTTTTTGTTAAGATTTTATCAAGTTCCTGAATAAATTTTATTTTTATACGTGGTTTTTTTCTTTTTACACAATTTTAAAACAAAGGCTAAGAATTGTCTGGAGCAGCACCCCCACTAATTTTAGCTGCGAGCCGCCACTAAGCACAATGGTGCATATTTTTTTTATGGTTCATCGTACTAACTCCTTGTCCTCAAATTGGTGCAACTCGTGCGAACATATGCTTATCAGTAATATATATAATTTTATATCTATCTATTTTTAGATGTCCAACACTAGTATAACCCGCCTCGGTGGCGTAGTTGGCAAACGCGCTTGTCGTGTTGAAGCTCGACTGCTGAGGATGGGGAGATCGAGGTTCGAATCTCGGTCGGGTGAACTGGGGGTGGTTTTTACTAAATTGTTTTCCACTCTCACTCCACGCAAATGCGGGTTCACTTCCTCTAATTCAACCTTTCCGATTCCTAATCCATTAGAGTAATTAGTACTTAAAGCGTATAACCCGAACGGGTAGTAAGACGCGGTGCTAAATATTATTATTAATATTATTATTATTATTAACACTAATATATATATATATATATCCATACAAATTGATAGATATCTACATAATGCCGCTAGTACGTCACCATTCGTCCGGGCTAACGGGTGTTGAAATAATTCAAACGTGTCATTAAGCCGAATAGTTATAAAAAAAAAGAAAAAGAAAAAAGTACAGTTAAATTTAATGACTCGTCAATTTAGTTTTTCCATTATTGTGTCAAGTTTCCTCCGAGAGTTACCCAATAAGGAAGAAATCTGACTTGGCTAATTGTCATCACAAGTCGTTGAACCCTTCCATTGTTCTGGGACGGTCGGGAAAAAAATATTAAAAAAATACGCGTAGCCATTACAAACTTACAAATATTCCACTCTCGTTGGTTGGGGTTTTTTCTCTCTACACACACTCTTTATTTTAACCTTCCCCTATCTCTCCCCCTCCCCTCCCTAACCCAGATATTTATTTCCAACCCATCATTGTCAAATTGCGGTACTGTTTGTGGATTATGTTTTTTGCGGACATTAGAAGGTGTCGTCATGACTTCAGACATGATTTGTTTCCTTGACTGAAGGATGGAGGGTACAATATAGACGTAAAAAAATAGTATTCATTAATAGTTTATAGTATTTTTATTGATTTTAAATAAAAAGCACATAAATAAAAAGCACACTTAATTTTAAATAATTTTGTTGTAGAAGACCTACCAAACGTCGGGGGTCCAGGGGCAAATAAATTAATTACTTTTTGTGTCCAAGGGCAAAGACATTAATTACTATTTGTCTTCTGGGACAAATACATTAATTACTGTTTGTCTCCTGGGGCAAAGAAATCAATTACTTTTGTCTCCTGGGGCAAAGACATTAATTACTGTTTGTCTTCTGGGACAAAGACATTAATTACTGTTTGTCTCCTGGGGCAAAGAAATCAATTACTTTTTGTCTCGTGGGGCAAAGACATTAATTACTGTTTGTCTCCTGGGGCAAAGAAATCAATTACTTTTTGTCTCGTGGGGCAAAGACATTAATTACTGTTTGTCTCTTGGGGCAAAGAAATCAATTACTTTTTGTCTCCTGGGGCAAAGACATTAATTACTTTTTGTCTTCTGGGACAAATACATTAATTACTATTTGTCTTCTGGGGCAAAGACATTAATTACTGTTTGTCTCCCGGGAAAAATACATTAATTACTGTTTGTCTCCCGGGAAAAATACATTAATTACTGTTTGTGTCCAGGGGCAAAGATATTTAATTACTGTTTGTCTCCTGGGGCAAAGAAATCAATTACTTTTTGTCTCGTGGGGCAAAGACATTAATTACTGTTTGTCTCCTGGGACAAAGACATTAATTACTATTTGTCTTCGGGGGCAAATACATTAATTACTGTTTGTCTCCCGGGAAAAATACATTAATTACTGTTTGTGTCCTTGGGGTAAAGTTCTCATTTAAGCACCCGAAGTTTATGAGTTTGAACCCGGTTGAGGTTGAAGTATTTTTACAGAGCGGTGAAACTTTGTAGCACAACTTCCTTTGGAGGGCAAGTGTAGCTGTCGTTCCCGTGTCGATTGTGGCTTGTCCGGAGCTAAAGGTTAGATCTCAGTAGCTCCTGATGTCTACTCCTTGTCCGGAGCTAACGGTAGATCTCAGTAGCTCCTGATGTCCGCTGCTTGTCCGGAGATAACGGTAGATCTCAGTAGCTCCTGATGTCTACTCTTTGTCCGGAGCTAACGGTAGATCTCAGTAGCTCCTGATGTCCGCTCCTTGTCCGGAGCTAACGGTAGATCTCAGTCACGCAACCAAACTTGTCTTGTCTCAGGAGAAACTTCCTCCTTGCCCGTTCGGGCGCGTCATCTCCAGTACTGAACAGGAAATAAAGGGTCCGGAACAGATCACTCTTCGGTTCGATGCCCGGTGGAGAGAGAGACCTGATGGACGTACGTAACTCGTCGGTCGTTGATCCGCCAGCTGTTATAACACAGCGCCCTTCTCGACTTGCACATCCACATTTAGAAACTAATACTCTCGCAGATGTTAATGTGGGTTGGAGAGATACTTTGATCTGTTAAATTACACAAATATAAAGACCCACAATCCAGTGTTTAAAGTGATAAGAAATAGTACCGTACATTTTGAAATGTATTCTATGTGTTTGATATTATTCACGGTCCCGGCAAAAATTTATCTGATTACCAAACCCTTCCTTCACCTCTGACAAGACATCTTGTGAATGTGGGGAATGCCAGGCCTC
>CABFVX010010763.1:0-12958 GCA_902151425.1 Timema shepardi | reverse complement strand
GGGAACTGGCCCACCAATATAACAGTTCTCAAATCAGACATTGGTAACTGGCCCACCAATATAACAGCTCTCAAATCAGACATTGGTAACTGGCCCACCAATATAACAGCTCTCAAATCAGACATTTGGAACTGGCCCCCCAATATAACAGTTCTCAAATCAGACATTGGGAACTGGCCCACCAATGGATTACCAAATCATGATTACCTCCAGGCCTTAGTAGAAAATCATTTTTTTTCCCTAAAAGATAAACACTGTTATTATTATTATTATTATTATTATTATTTCTATTTTAGTTGGTTTATTATATTTACATTATATTATTATTATAATAAATTTATCTTATTATCATTTTATGTTTTTTTCATCATGTAAATATTTATATCGCATAACCACAGGCAACAATTTAAGAAATCTATTTTTACTCAGCGAGAGTTGTTCCATAGGTTTGTAAGAGAAGTTCCCTTGACATGTAAGGAAGTATTGTACAGGGTGTACTGTGTCTGATAGAGGTGAAGTATGTAGGAAAGAGATTTTAAGAAAGGCCAAGTAAGAGATGTGAGATGCAGATAACAGTGTGCAAGTGAAAGGTAATTAAAGTAGAAAGAATGGTGGAAGGATAGAAGAAAATGGCGCCATTTTACTAAAATGAGCCGGCTACAGGCTGGAATCAGTTGATGATAGGATTTTTACTCATACAACAATTTACCACACTCTTTCTAACGGTTACTTTTTGATTTCAAAACGAAGTAATTCAGTGTTTAAAGGGTATTCCTTCTTTTCTTTGTCTTTGATAAAGGTAACAATGCTGAAATATTCTCAATTTGTGTTTAAATATGTATGTGACTACTTCTTCTCTAGAAATAGAAGAAAAGATGTTACCTTTGTGCATTGGATTCTTCACACATTTTCCCTCTCTCTCTCTAGGTGGGCTTTCTCTACTAAAGTTAAACTTATTAGTTTATTTTTTAATTTTCTCAATTTACATGATCATGAAATTATTTAGTGAATAAATATAATCTAAACATAGTTGACTACTTTCTGTCTATATTGATTCTTCTTCACAATACGTTAGTGTATTTATAATGCTGCCCATTGAATAAGTTAAGTTTGTTTTGTGATTTTAATTTAATCATAATTTAAAGATACTTAGTGCTATAGCAAAAAAAAAATAATTATACAACCTCTATTTTATGATTTTATTCCCATAAAATGGTGGATAATAACAGAACCATTTTGAATGTGATTCTTCGGTACAAAGCAAACTGGATTGGACACATCCTTAGGAGGAACTGTCTTCTGCATGATGTCATAGAAGGAAATATTGAGGGAAAGAGGATCTTAGGAAGGAGGAGGATTCAAATACTAGATGACTTGAAGGCTATAAAAACATTCTTAGAGCTGAAGGAGGAGGCAGAGGACAAGGCAGGGCACATTAGCGGTCTAATTTCACTGACAAAAGGAATGGCCCTGTCATAAGACAGAACACCTAATAATAAATAATTCCTAAATTGAAATAGTAACCGTATTAAAACTGACCACATAATTTCCTCCTGGATTTAACGAGGCTTTGTCACCAAATATATTGTCTTGTTTAGTTTATTTAATATATTATCTAAACATAATCACAAAGGGCACATGCTAGGACTTAGATTTGTTGTATGACGCAATTCCTTTGAAAAGGGGGAAGGGGAGGAGTTATATTCACCAAATATTTACTGGGAGCTATGTTTATCACTCTTTCCTACACTCTCACATACTCTATTACACACATGCTCACCCACACATCATCACTTTCTCTGCTCCTCACTGAATGTTATTACTATTCCTCTATATATAGCCAGAGCAAATAATACAGAGTGAATATTGAAGCCTATAAGCATGGGATAAGAAATCAACCCAGACCTCTCCACTCCATCACACCTGTGACTATTAGTATTGTTTACATTATTTTAACCCGCCTCGATGGCGTAGTTGGCTAACGCGCTAGTTATGTTGAGCTCGACCGCTGAGGACGGAGAGATCAAGGTTCGAATCTCAGTCGGGTGAACTGGGGGTGCAGCGGGGTCCTAAATGGTTTACCACTCTCCCTTCATGAAAATGCGGGTTCACTTCCTCTAATTCAACCATCCCAATTCCTAATCCATTAGAGTAATTAGTACTTAAAGCGTATAACTCGAATGGGTAGTAAGACGCGGTGCTAAATATTATTATTAATTACATTCATTTAAACTTAAGCGCAACTGATCTTTTTGGTCCACTTCCAAAGAAATGTTTTTTAACCTCTTTCTTACAAATAAAACTTGGAAACTTACTTTAGTGATTAGTCTAATATTATTTTATCTAATATGTGAAATCAAATCTCACAACCATTTTTCAGCCCATAATAAATGAATAGCTTGTACATTTTATTTACAGATCTGGTGATATAACATTTCATTACCAGACTGGAGAGTTGAACCAATTTCCTGTTATGAAGCTTGTCCCCTGGTTTCTAGATGTCAACAAGAAGATATGTGCCATCTGCTTCAGTCCCGATGCAAACTGGCTTGTTGTCATTGGTATGTCATCAACCATAGATTGTTGGTTAACTTGTCTTCCTCTACACACATGGAGCAATTCATAAGTGTGCTGAAAATTTTAATTAAAGCCATTTTGAAACATTTTATGAATATCATGTTTTATTTTGACAGTTGCTGCCCATACCTTTATATTTTCAGCTCATGATGGGTCGATACACATTGTACCTGCTCTCCCATTGGTTGATACAACCGCAAGTTTCGATCATCGCTGGTCAATAAGTGACATCACTTCATTTCCTCCCCCCTACCTTGGTTCAACAGTCACTCCTCGTCCCAAGCAAGGATGGCCGACGTCTATTGTCTGGTGGCAGAGTGCTCAGGAATACCACCAGACAGTGATAGTTGGAAATGACCTTGGAGAGATCAGGTTCTTCAGTCTAACCAGTGAGAAGCAGGTCGGAATAACATATGTGAAAGCAGCGATTCTCTCCCTTCACATTTGTGAAGACAACACTTTAGAAACAGTGTTTCTACTGGTGAGGCTACTCTTTCACTAACACTAACTGCATGTTGTAAGGAATGATAATATTATTCACAAAAACTTGTTCAGGAAAGTCACATTGTTAACATATTCAATTAAAAACTAATTTTCAATCAATATCCTAGATAATAAATTCTATATTATAATTTAGCTAACCATCTCACTAATGTATTATATTATTTGCAATTATTCTAAAATGTCCATTCAAAGATAAAAGAGTTTAATAGATTTATATTACTACAAGTCTAAGTTATATAATTATGTCCCAGGTGCTATTAGTAGCATTTAACTTAAAATCTTATATTATTAAATACCTGTTTTTTTAAATCTTTATAGCAAATTTTTAAATCATTACATTTCTATAACAAATTTAGTTGGTTTAAGTAATTTGATAAGCAATAACTTAATTTGTTTATTTTATTTTATTTGAGTCACAAATATATTTTCATTCTTACTTAATTAACAGGACCTGGATTTTGATGACATGCTAGCTTTCTTTTTTGGTTCATCACAGACAATGCTCATAAGTACATAAACTTTGTTCATGATTCCCTGGTTGTAGAAATGTCTATTTTATAGGTTATTTTTTGTCATTTATGTAATTTTATGTGATTTTTTCTTGGTCTGTGTCATTTTTCAAGTCATTTTTGAAGTAATTTTAAGGTAGTTGTGTTGAATAAGTACATTTATAATAATATCGAAACTCTTTAAATGCATAAATGTTTAAACACTGAATGATCTGAATGAGAAGATAATTTAGACAATGAACTTTGTTTCCTGTTTCTTGTATGGTTGTAAAATATACATTCCTGGTGAGACTGCAACTAATTCAGAGAGAAGTGCGTTGAAGAAGATTTTTGAAAATCAATGATATATTTAGTAGAATGCAAGAGACTATTTGTTTAAAGTGTTTCATTGCATATGTATTTTTTAGTTTACATTTGTAAAGTGTGTGTTTGATTTAGTCGTGTGCCTTTTTGTTAATATTATTTGGTCATTTTTTTAGAACTTTTAGGTCATTTACTAGATAATATTTTGATGATATTTAGGTTATCAAAATCGGGGCTCTGTTAATTACTCTATGGCAGGGATCATTAACTGGTTAATATCACGGCAATTTTCAGAATTTTCAGTCGATGTGTATGAAAACTACATTGTCATTAAAACTCTGTCTCTTTGAGTCTTTTAAACTCACAAATATATCAAGTAGATGCTTTCAAATAACATCCGAGTGCGCAGCCTTGACCGATCATTATAGGTAATCACTATAAACACACAGGATGCCAATCTCTAGAATTGATCAAGATAATCTTAGGTAATGTTGTAAGAAAATAAATAGTCTACTGTATTAGTATTAAAATTTTATCTATTTTGTATTTTGCAAAGAAAGATTATGACATAAGTATTTGCAGATAGGTTAAATTTAATATGTTAAAAAAATAAAAAGTAGAGTGAATAAACGATGGATGATTTGATAAGCTTATAAGTCGATGGGGGCCCATAAATATGGCTGACACCAACTCTATGGCAGTAGGAGCTCGATGTAATATATTCCACTTATGTAACAAATTTTAAAATCAATATATAGCAATACACCCTATATCTGGATTCAATATTTGAATAAGATTGACTAGTTACACAAAGTTTCATTGTTGCTTCTAAATAATTAATAAAACTATATTAACAAAATTATTTCAGTGCTTATCAAGAATTATTCGTCATTACTCAACTTTTTTTTATAATCTAATGGAGTAGAATGAACTAAAGGAAACTAAATGCATATAAAATGTGGGTAGGATTGCAAGCATGGCAATGTTATATAGTCAAATAATGAATCTTTTTCTTCTTCGTCATCTCCCAGTTAGGTCTGCACCTGTCAGTGAGACCAGAATCCTTCTTCATTTCAGTCTGACAAGCATTGCTCCCTATCTCAACTGTCGAATGTTTGGCATCCATTCTTTCTTGAGGACTTTCTCCACATCATCTCTCCACCTCTTCCTCTTGGTCTGTTTCCCCCCAAACTCCTATCCTCTCAACATGTCTTGAACATCTCAGCTGGGCAGCCTCTATTTTCTTCAATACCGGTATCATTCCTACTTTCTGTTGGATAGTTTCGTATCTAGTTCTATCTCTCCTCGTCTTTCCCACTATCACTTGTCACCTGTCTCTGTCCTTTATTGCTAAGGCGATTGGCCCTTTTCATTTGGCGTGGAAATGCCTAGCCATGGGTAAAAACAGTTAACTTCAAGAATTTTTATTGTTTTGCAATTTTCTTTTCGGAAACCGTTTGTTCAAGAATAGAAGCATGTTGATTATTTTATTCTTTATATATACACATCTCTTCTATAATTTTAACAGTGATCAAATATCAATAATTTTGACATTTTTCAATAGAAAACTGCTGACTGTATAGCAAAAAAATAAAATGTAACGCCTAATAAACATTGATACATTATCTTATAAGAGGTGTTGAAAATATTAATATAAAAATTTCACTCATTCTCGAGAAAACTGATATTTCCAAACATACGATTCTTCCGAAAGACCTATCCGGTAGCTAGCGCCATCTACTTTTTCTGTGATCCATCTGTTCTTGTTGGCGCGGAAAGATACTGGTTAGTTGTGAATCCACGCCACGCCTTTCACCTTCCCGCCCACCATCCAACAAAATGACTTGCACTCATCAGGACCAATGACCTTAAGTGAGAACTCCTATACGGTATGTTTTGTTTCAAATATGCTACACTTTTTCCCTGTAGCAAATGATAAGTCTATTTCCCTCGATGTTGTCTGCCTTGTGACAGCTAGACCATTGGTCGATTGTACGGCTTACTTCCAGATATATATATTCTTTCAAAACAATAGTCCCCTTCAACACCGCCCGACTTGCTAGCAACAATAAAATACCGAGGCTCATGTTTGGAAGGTCAAATTTCTATTTCACACTTAGACAAACTTGTAGTGCTCATTCAACACTCTTTCAGTTTGTATATTTGTATACAATATATTTACTAATCACCAATAAAAGTATATCAGATTTGTGTTTGTAGCTAAAGTGTAGGTATATAATTTATACTTGACAGTCTGTGTCAAATTAATACAATACCAAATTCAAATTGAAAGCTAATTTAAGGAAACCGTTACAATAAAAGGCCCAATAGATAAACATTTTGGTAAATCTTTTAAATTGTTTTAATAATAGTTCACTATGGTCCAAATTGAAACTTTTTTTGGGATGAAAAAAATACTTTTACAATTACAGCATAAAAACAGATTTAACTTATAATAGTTTAAAATTAAGAAGACTTGTTTAGAGGAAGTTCATCAACATTATAATATCTATCAAAAGTAAAAGATGTAAATCACATTACTTGAGTTATGAATACACCAAAGTAGGTTTACTAACATTTTGACTGTCATTTACTGGTCTTCCTACCAAAATTAGAGTATACTCAACCTCAAGACATTCAAAATCCAAACTAAATTAAATAAAACTTTCCAATACTCTCAGGGATGAAAACTGGCCAATAAACTGAGTAAAAGTGAGTTGTTGTTTTTTAATCTTGGTCAGTAATTAATCTGGTTTAAAATTTTTTTTTTAGTAAATTCAGTATTTTTTTTTGTTTTTATGTCTGCAATTTGTGACTTTTTTGTTTTCGCTAGTGCACTTTGGGGAAAACATTAATACGTCCCAGTAAGATAACACATTTTTTCAGTTCAACTCAAGGTAAGACATTCTTTTTCTCAATTTTCCTAAACTCATAATAATTATTACTAAACTGACAAAGTGTCCCAAGGATGAAAATGTTTCTTGAGCATTGAAAAGGAAAAGCTACTATTTATAACGGAAGCAAATATAATTTCATAGCAGTCAGCAAACCCCCCTAGTCTTCTTTGAACAAGGCCATTCTCGGATATCTTCAATGCTTAGCTCCAACACAGAGAGTCAAAGAAGGAACCCACAAACATATAATGAACGTTGCAGCAGCAACATTCCCAATGTATATTCCACTGGATATGATTGCCGATGACGAAAGTGTCAGTGGAACTTGCCGCATAGATACATACTGGAATCATTTCTTTGAAAAGACAATCGTGTGGAAATCCTAAATACTCATTGGACACCAAGGTGGTAAAAGCATCTTTATCGCTATCGCATGGTAGTGTGGATATAGAAAGACCATTTTGACTGATGAATGGGCCAGCATGTCACAGATAACTTTGAATGCTCACCTGTTGCTCAAGGAAACTTTACATCAAATATATGAAAACAAGGTATATCTTGTTAATATTCCACAGGAGCTTTCACAAATGGCAAGAGCAGATCATGTTCGTTACAAGAGACATGGTGGGATTCAACAAGCCACAGCTCATGCTAGAAGGAGTGAAGAACGCAATAGGGGAGGAGGACATGATCCCCTTGCTCTCCTCCTTAATCCAGCCCTGCCTATAATCCATCTGGGGTAGACACATTTTAATTATAATAATGGGAAGATATGTATCAAGAGGAAATGTACCTATCTGTCAGTTAAAATATCTTTAATATAGTTAATATTGTAGTGATTTGTGAGAACATTTTCTAACAAAGCTAATAGTTTCTCCTATTAATGAAATAAATATTTCTAATGCAAAGTTGAAAATAAGAAATTATGTGTATGTTCTTATTCAGACTATTAGAAGTGAAGGTGTGTTTATTGTTAGGTAATATAACAACTACCTGTTTCATACTTGATATATCTCAAATTAAAATTCTGACACTTACTCTAACTTTGATTTGTTTGGAGCTTAGTTTCAACTTTCTACCCCAAAACTTTAGAGGGTGGTGGTTTTCTAGATTTCTTAATGCAAATTGTTAAAATTATTTGAAACTATCATAAACATATCATACAAAAAAACATTTACTAAATATTTAAAATAGCATGGATAATAAATAATATGATTTGAAATGTATTGCATTTTTAGAGCAAAAAAAACAACAGTAGAACTATTCTCACTCAAAAATGTATATTCTAAAACGATTTAAATATGACTCTTGATCAAATTATTGTTTAAAAAATATTTTTTTATTATTTTCTTTAAATTCTCAACTATTCAGGAAATAGCCAAAGAGTCAATCTTTTTTTAAAAAAGAGCCATCAAATTTTTGAAATTTTTTTTGGACCTAATCATGAAAACTAAATCATAATAATTATTTTAAAAAAGTTGAAATTCATTAACTTGTATCTTTTTTATGGTTGGATTTACAAAAACCTAATTAATTTAGTGGAAACAAGCAACCTTTGTTTCTATAGGAGATAAATGTACAAATATATTAAATAATAACTACCAACAGATTTAAGGATGTTAATAGTACACATCAAACAAGTTTTAGATATTAATAAAACTACAACTTTTATTAAATACATTTGATTTTTAACTAGAAATGTAGTGGTCAACTAGATTAAAATAAGTGGATGTATGATGTTTTACAAAGGCCTAATTCAATTTGATTAGCCCAAAGAGAGAATTCAGAGAAAGGATTAGGAAGGTATGGTGATGACAGGGTAAACGAGAATAGTAATGAGTTAGTAATTCTGTGTTTATTTGTGTCAAACACATGGTTAAAGTACAAATATATTCACTTGTAGACATGGCAAAGGGGTCACTCGAGAACAATAATTGCTTTTGTTGTGTATGATGAGAGACTCAGAATTTAAGTAAAAAATAATAGGGCTGTGGGTGGAGCTGACTGTGGAACGGATCACTCACAAGTGAGCTCATTAGTTGAATTAGCTAGGGGTTTTTTGAGGAAACAGCGCAAGAATATTAAGCAACTAAGATTGAAAGGGGAAAAGTTGCAGGTTAAAAGTGTGAGGGTGTAATATGAAAGATTGCTGGGCAAAAAGTTATATTTAAAAAAAAGCATAAATGGAATGTTGAAATAAATGATAATTATATAGAAAGTGTTTGGAACAGAATAAAAAAGGATAAAATTGACTAAACAAAAGATGTGTGTGGATCTAAGCTGGTGGAAAACTTAAAAAGAGATGGATGGAGGAATGAACATATGAAAAGAGTTGTGAACGAAAAGAAAGAGACATACAAATGAATGATTTCTGTGACGAGTGAAACAGGACGTAAGAAGTTGTGGGATGTATACAGAGAGAAAATAATAAAGGAGACTAAGCCCTATAGCATTCAGAATAAACGTGATTAGATGAACTAGTATGGAAATATAATGATGAGTGATAGAATTAACCAGGTCGAGGTGTTTAAAGCTATGAAAGTGTTATAGAATGGCAAAGCTGCGCACATAGATGGGATCACAAGTGAAATTCCTAGGTGGGGGAGCATGATACTCTCTGCAAGATTGTGTGAGTTGTTTAATGGGTGTGTTAGGATTTCGAATGTTCCTAATTACTGGGAGAATACATTCATTGTTCCTTTGTACAAAGGAAAAGAAAGTAAGAGGGAATGTAATATTACAGGTCTCATGTTTGTCCTACTTTCCTTACTTTTACTACTTTTCAGTAGGAAAGTAGGAAAAGTCCTACTTTTGATGAAAACTCCTACTTTTCCTACCTTTTGACCTCCAGAAGAAAGAAACCGGTTGGTTTGTAGAGGTTGAAGTGTAGATCTTCCTTTTTGCCGGTAAGTTAGCAAAACAAAATATTGTATAATAATGTGTCGCGCTGTTTGAATAAATTTGAATTGTATGCCCGAAAGCTTGTACAGTGTCTTGGAAATTCAATGGTTATAAAATTGTTTTTGGAAGTGGGTGTTATAATGAACTTATTTCCAACTTGAATGGGCTAAATTAAAAGGCGGCTTGTTAAAGTTATCTTGTGGAAATGATGTTGAGCGAGGGTTCTCACAAACATCAAACTATCTTACTGACAACAGGACCTGTCCCTCTGAGGCATCCATAAGAGGCATGCAGTCTACCAAAGATGGTCTTAAACATTACACCTTTCAGTGCAACACAGTATCATTCACGAAGAAGTTCATCGAGAAAGGACGTGGGGCCCATAAGTTTTACTTGACTGGAGTCGAATAAGAGAAGAGAATTGAGACTGAACAGAAGAAACAAGAGCAAGAAGATAGATAGAAAATAAAAAATCAAAGTGGAGAGTATCAAGCATATAGGAAAGTTTCGGAAAAGGAATCGTAGGGAGCTAAAGAGGCAATGCAAAAAGAGAACCTGTTGGAAAAGCAATAATCAGAAGCTAAAGAAGTAGTTAAATCTTATAAGTCATTAGTGGTAGAAGTGAATGAAAGGATTAATAATGTAATGAAAATCAATGATCAGAAAGGTTTGCAAATAGCCCAAACTACACTAGAAGCTCCGGACAAAAAATTGGAAAAAAGGGACTGTGCTTTTGAGAATATAAGAAACAAACAAAATCATATTAAAAAGAGAAAGACAACAATGTTGGACTACTTTTGTGCAAGTCAATATGAATCAAAGAAACCCAAAAACAACTGAATGAATGATTCATTTTTTATTTTATTTTTTGCATACAACCCAACCGGTGAGACATGGGGGTACTTTTTTTTAAATATAATGTTTCACAGATTATTTTTAAAATATATTTTATTTTTAGGTGGAAGACAGTTTATTTTAACCTACATCATTTTTTGATGAAAATGAACATCATTATTGTAATAATCATAATTTATTATTACTATTTTGTTTCACTATCATTATTTCCAAATTTGGATTTGTAATGAAATGACAAAGTAAAATAAATACTGTACTAAAGAGAGAATAAATTAAAGGGGGGGAGGAGGGGATAAAAAGAGGATTTCAAGGGATTGATGATGGCTGAGCATTCCTCCGTTCTTCTTTTATAAAATACTTTTGTCTTGTTTTTGCTACTGGGCCCAATAACATAAAAACATTGTTTTTAATAATCTATTGCTGACCTGGTGGTCGAGGGGTAAGGTGTCGGGCTTCTGTGCTGTGGTCTGGGATTCAATCCTCTGTACCGGCACAGATTTATCTGATTGTCAAACCCTTCCTTCACCTCTGACAAGACATGTATTAATCACAACTTGTGAATGTGTGGAATGCCAGGCCTCCATCGTGGTTCGGATTTCATGTTAAACTGTAGGTCCTCCATTTCATCTCACAATCACCCTATCATCACAAATTAGTGTAAGTGCGTATAACCCGATTGGGTAGTAAGACGTGATGCTAATAATAATAATACTAAATTTTATTTTGCACTACGAAGTGAATATAGTGTTTTTAACATGTCCTACTTTTTATCAAATTGGCAGTCCTAATTTTACTACTTTTTCATCAAAATGTCCTACTTTTCCCACTTTTTGACACCCAAAATATGTTATGAGGCCTGTAATAACTATAAGTCAGTTAGTTTGTTGAGTATTACAGGCAAAGTTTTTGGTAGAGTCTTAATTGAAAGGATGCGTGAAAAAATTGTGGACAAGATTTGGGGTGTGCAATATGGTTTCATGCCAAGTATAGGTCTCATGATCTGAAGAAAGCACACGATCGGCTGAAAGGAGTATGTTATGGAATGTTCTTAGAGAGTCTGGTGTGGATGCATGGCTAGTAAATGCAATTATGGAGTATGGAGGTGTATGATGGAAGTAAAGCGTGCATTAGGGTGGATGTAGCTTTGAGTGAATGGTTTTACATTGAACAAGGTGTTGGAAAAGGTTGTATAATGTATTAATGGTTGTATAATGTATTAATGGTTGTTTAATGGATTCATAGATAAATATATGAGGGACGCATGTGAAGACACAGTTGGTGTACAAATGGACATTGTGAAAGCAAGAGTGCTGTTAAAGGCAGATGGTGCTGTATTAATCACTGAGAATGAAAGTGACTTGCAGAATGTATTAAATTGTTTGAATTTGGCGACAAGCGGAATGGATCCTCCCATAAATGTCTCAAAAACTAAGGTGATTTTTTTTATAAGAATGAATCAAGAAATGATTGTCAGGTCAGTACAAATGGAAAACTGTTATAACCCGTGAATTATTTTTTGTATCTGGGCAGAATGTCCTGTAAAAATGAAAGAATAGATGGGGAAATCGACAAATCTGTAAGTGCCTCTTGAGACAAAGATGACCATACATAAAAGTGTGTTAATGGCAATGTTGTTTTATGGATGTAAAGGCTGAGTTTGTGAGAAGAAACACCAATGCTATTGGAATGAAATATCTAAGACATATATGTAAACAAACTCCTATGGACATAGTCAGTAATAATTGGGTGAAGGAGTGCGGTTTGAAAGGGATTCTTACAGGGCAATGTGAAAGAAGTGTCTTATGTTGGTTTGGGCATATTGAAAGAATGAGTTTGGATCCCGTGATGAAGCAAATATATGAAGGTAGAGTGTATGGGTCAAAAGGAAGGGATATACCATATAAGACATGGCTAAATTTTGTAAACAAATCTATGAAAAATAGATACAATAAGAGTTTTAAAGATAAAAGGCCATGTATGACTCGGTGTATGTATGTTGTTTAAGCATAGAGAGTATGCAAGGTTACAGAAGTATGGAGAAAATTAGTGAAGATGTATCAAGTACTGATGTACGAGGGGTGTTCAAAAAGAAACCGAACTTTTGCTATAACATTTTTATTACTCATTGTACAACATTTTAAGCACTGTCACCCTCAAAGTAGTCCCCTATACTGGCAATACACCGTTCTCAACGTTGCTTCCATTTTTGGAAAGCCCCCTGGAACGCACTTTGCGGGATGGCGTGCAGTTCTCTTGTCGCTTTGTCCTGAATCTCCTCTATGGTTTGGAAGCGACGTCATTTCAACATGGTCTTAAGTTTGGGAAACAGGAAAAAGTCTGCTGGGGTTAGGTCCGGAGAATACGGTGGATGGGGCACTATGGGAGTGTGATGATTTGCTAGATAGCTGCGGACAA